>JAOTON010000826.1:1057500-1284156 GCA_034440635.1 Lepas anatifera | reverse complement strand
CCGGATCTCCGCCAGGTGGCAAGCGTCGCGACGCCCGATATTTGGCTAAATTTGTAGGAAAAACGCTCTTATCTAATAAGGATCAGAAACAAAACCTTAGCTTCCAACGGTTTCGTATGTAATCGGATCTTGGCTATCACGCCATGCCCAATTCTACTCTGGGCTACGTGCCGGTCATCGGCCCATTTCAGATTCATACCCTCGTGTCAGTATCTTTTAACCATTGCAAGAAGCGCAGAAATCGGTGACGAATTCAGAAAGCCCCTTCCAAGAGGGACATTCCCTTAGCACAAGTCTTAAGTACGAACTGTTTCGTATGCAGCGGAAAATGCGCTATCGATTGGTATGCCTTCACATTCAGTGCATTTTGCCGGAGATCGGCCCATTTTAAGATGCGAAGACCTTTCTACCCGTGCGAGTAGAAATATTTTCGCATTTTAAAATGGGCCGATCTCCGGGAAAATGCACTGAATGTGAAGGCATACCAATCGATGGCACATTTTCCGCTGCATACGAAACTACGCGTAGCTAAGACTTCTGCTAAGGGTATGTCCCTCTTGGAAGGGGCTTACTAAGCCTCCACCGGCCTAGATTTCTAAGATTTCCGCTGGGCAGCAAGCGCCGCGGTACACACAATTCGGGTTCAATTTGCGGAAAAATTGGTCTTCCAAAACTTTCTTTACTGAGAAGCAGGCCTAACACCGTGCTTACGCACAATTTCGTGAGCAACTGGACCTCGGCTTATATCTAACTCGTCGTAAAGCTGCTGGCAGATCGATGGCCCATTTCAGATTCATACCAGCACAGCAAAAAATCTTAACCACTCCCGGAAGCATATGAACCAGAAAATAAACTCTTCAGCCATTCGCTATGAAAATATATCCTGAGAAGAGGTCTGAAGTACGCACAGTTTCATATGAAGGGAACATCGGATGAATTCTGTTATTGTCTACATAGGCACATCGTGAACTGCGGTCTTAGGCACATACATATAGTTTCGATGCAATGGAAAAAGGCAATCAAACTTAATTAATTCCCATTCGGATAATTTACACGGAGGTCATCCCAATAAAAGTTCCAAATGCTTTCATTTCCCACAGCAAGCTTCCAACAGCCAGAACTCGTCAGATTTCTGTTAGGCATAGGCGCAGGGATTTTTTCCAGGTTGGTGGTGGGGGCAAAAGTTGTAACCAATGGTGGGGCCAAATACGATTCGGTCTATCACTTGATTTGTCGACAGAAAAAGTACGGAATCGGCTCAAAAGAGCACAAAGAGGGCCCTGCTTGTTACAGAATAGAGTGCTGAAGAGGGCTCAAGAGGGCCCTGTCTGGTATAAAATGCCAAATTTGGCCACAGAGCATAGTGCGGGCGAGCCGCACTTCGCGCGGCTCGTGTCCTCAGGAGGACCATTCGGGCCCTCAGGGAGGGGCGGCTGTCCCTGCCGCCCCTCGGCTACGCCCCTGAACCACTTCACAACTACGGAAAGTAGAAACACAAGTTTCATTAGCTTACTCTGTAGATATATCCTAAAGCTGAACTCTTAAGTACGCGCAGTTTTCTGTGCAGTCGGTGACTAAAAACTGAAAATATTCTGGTATGATTTTAAGGTAAGTGGTTTTACCTTCAGGTCGGCATATTTAAAAAGCAAAGGTTCTGCCCGCTTATCCGGTCAGCCAGCAATGACCGAAAGCCCCGTAAACCCTGTTGGGTCACACCATAACACCTTGTTACGCTTTATTTGATCCAGCATATAGGCTATCATCTAATATTCAGTTCTTGGTTTGATCATTTGTATCCGTTCATATATTGACTGACACTCCTGCATGTAACATAGTGCGTACACCGATACATGCCTGTAAGACACCGACCTAAAATAGACCAGTGGCAATTTTAAAGTAAAATTAACCAGGCTCCCCAAGCACGGGGCCCCTTTAGTTACGCCGGTGGGCACCCAACCAACCATTAGCAACTCAAGAAATGTAAAATAGTGAAACACAAGTAAGATAGACACCCGCCGTCCACATCGAGCGGATGAAACGGCTGAGCGGAAGGACAGAGCGGAGGTACCGGTGGGGAGGGGGTCCACCCGGAGGTATGTGGGGCTCTCCGACCCATCACTGGGGGAGGGGGACAGCAGGTCCGCAGTGGCGGCTGAATAACGCTACAGTCCCGGAATGTCAGGCGCACTACCCGATGGGCGGCACGCCGACCCCCTTCCCCCTCCCTCCCCCCACCGCCAGCCGCCGCGCGGGGTTGTTGGCGTGTCGGACGGGCGCGCCGGCCCAACAGACCCGACCGCCGGGGCAGGCCACGGCCGCGAGATCGCTTGCGCGTCAAGGTATTGGGGCATCCCACGACAAATCGACCAAGCGATAGCACCTTACATGTCAGACTTTGATGAAAATTTTTCACATCGGTTTTGCGAGGCGCAGACTATCGCTGTGATATTATTAGCTGCGCCCGTTTAATGGTTTTTGAGTTGTGGCCTCGGGCACTTTTTGGACCCAATGAAAAACCTTACTTTTCCACTTGCCATATATTAGAGACTAATAATTAGCATTATGTTAATTGTAGATCTCTTGAGTCGTTAAGACCCAAATCAAATATGATGACGTCTAAATTTAAGTTGACAAAAACAATCAAACATTACCGTTTTACCGGTGACCTAGGGTTGGGTTACGCGACTTGGTACTGATTAGAGTTATAAGAATGTACTGTTTTTTTCAAATTATTCAGTGGCTTATCCGTTGTAAGAATTGGCAGCAGGATTTTTTATAATTGTTTGATGACATTTTAAATAAGTGATGCAAGAACAATGTATGTATGTACATACCTAACTGTTCAATGCCTTCCATTGTATCATACCCGTCCTAGCACCCCTCAATGGGCCTGTTATGGGAATTAAATTTTCAGCGAGAGATGACCTTCAAAGAATAAAATAACCCGTAATATCCCTCTGTCTTCCATTATTTGTTTGTTTTAACATGAGCCCTACAGGGGAAAAATTTTCTCCCTGCTGGTTTTCCCAAGAAACGCAAAAAGAAGAAACAAAGGACAGCACAACTTACAGTGCCTTATTCCCAATTCGTGTTATGCACCTGACTAAATTTTCTGTCAGGTCATGCCAGATACAGGAGCTATTCAAGGGCAAGCGACCCAACCTCAGAACCCAATATAACAAGTTTCACGCTGCGTCAAAGGAATATCTGGCAACCGATCAGTTCCAAACAATAGTAGGGGAGACCAGGGCAAAGCGGTCACCCTAGTGATATTTGTTCAATTTTGAAGAACTTTTAATCCCCATTTCTTATGTTTTGTACCATGATTTTGTCCCATGTTTAATTCTGAAGACACTAGAGGGGACAAAAAGGCAAAAAATACAAGATATCTGCACAGGAAACCAAAAAGTAAACCAAAGTTATTTTGACCACTTTGCCCCAAGCACGGGCTTATTTTGCCTCGATTCTTTGTTTGCAAGATATTTGGCATGTATACTTTTCAGTTTGATATAATTTCAATATATAATTGTACATAAATGCTTAGATTTACTTATTTAATATGATAGCGTCTGCGGAGTGGCAATATTGCTATCCCCTCCCCGCTACTCAGTTTCCAAACGCTCTAGCATTGAATATTCCTATCTGACGGTAAAAATGTTTTGCGACAGGCCTCTTTGCGACAGGCCTCTGTGGTATGCTGCTGTGCCCAACATGGACGGTTAAGGAGCTTCCAGCACCAGAAGACCGACGACTTTAATAGACAAAGTCGCATGTTACAATAGTCGTGAGTTGAATAGGAACGCATGCGTTGATCCTATCCGGGTGGAAATATTCTGATTTGCGTAGAGGGTTTAAGCGATGGAATAGAGAATTTTGTGGCGGTCGAAAGATTGCTGTCGTTTGCTTTTAATATCAGTCGTTTAAGACACAAGTCAAATGCTGGCTGCCACGTCTGCAGATAACGTTATTTCAATTTATGTGTAAAATTTCGGTCTGGTTTATCAAACCCACAAGAAGCGAAAGAAACACGCGTATATTTCTGTATCCACGATGATCGCTAAGGCTTCCTCGCCATTCACGAACCAAGGCGCCCACTAAAGGTATGTACGTGCCACACACGAAAATGATATCCTCTGCAACAACCCCCCCTCCCACATGTATCGTGAACCCACTAAGGCATATTGCGCAGCGTGACCGGCCATCACCTTTTTTGGATTTAGGGTTAGTCTCTGTACAAAAGATATTTCTCATTTCCATTGCCATCAGTTTTAAGAACTGGCGTCTCGGTTCGCCTCTCTGGCTCGGACCAGCCCTCGCACCGTTGGTGTTCATTCTTGGTCTTTCATTCCATGCCTCTGCATCAACCCCTAGCTGATCCTCAGGGTGCCTGCTTTCTCCACCTGTGGTTGCTTTCCCCTCTGGCACTTTCTCTGCATATGCACCAACTATTTAACTAGGTTGGGCCCCTAGCTCAATTTAGGGGCGCCCCAAAGGTCGGTGTATATTGGGTCTCAGAACATCTCCAGGGGCCATTTAAGCTCTGGTCCCCAGCTCAGCTCAGGGGCCCTATAACTGTGCAGCGGCCCAGACCAGCCCAGGGGCTACCCAGTTTAACACAGGGAGCTCAAGATTGGCTTAGGGCCCACCTTAGCTCAGGGGCCCCAGGTAGGATCTTAACACGCGCATTGACGGGGGCGGGTACCCGCCCCCCGGCTTTTTCGAAGGCAGTATAAAAACGGCGGCGCGTAGCGCCGCCGTACTTGGCATACCTTTTTCCTCATCAATTTCACAACTTGTTTTCTTCAAAATTGTAAGGTTAGGACATCTCAGGTCAGGTCACCAGTACAGGTGGAGCGACCTGACCTCAAAAAAGTTTAAGATAGCATAAGCAGGAACAGGATGAACTTATCCGATTGAAACTCGTACCACGCAATGACCCCACTGAGTTATCTAAAATATGTTCCGAAATTTTTGATATCGATGACCTAAGGTCAGGTACGAGCCATGACCTCTCCATTGGAAATGCATGGGAAAAATGGTTTTAACTGAATAACACAGTAATTAATAAAGATAGAGCGTTTATTTAAACTGCATTAGATTATCCTCGTCATTGCGGTTCTAATGATATGAATTTTGCCCAATTTGAGCTTGACCTGACCTCAGGCCAGGTCAAATCCTTGATTTGACCTGGCAAGGTCATGTTATATATCATTCGATTTGGCTTGCTGCGAGGATTCATAGAGTTCAAATCGTTTTGCTCTATCTCTACTTGTTTAGATGTAATGGCAAAAAAACTTCATTTACATGTTATCCCTATGACGGCTTGTTTTGTCCTCTAGTGACCCTAAATGTGACCTGACAAAAAATGGTTTAAATATTTTCGATGGAGTAGTGGATGGGCCATCCAACGCCTTTTACCGTTTTTCGCTACCTAGCGCGGTTGTCGAGATCTTAAGGGCGGGTACCCGCCTGACTCGCTAATTTGGGGGTTTGTCTAGAAGCCGAGCATTGTCGCCTGCGCTGCTTTTGTCCTACAATTAGCGGCCGTTGATGTGTATTTCGATAAATGTTTTGCCATAGGCGGTTCCAGGAGTTCATAATGGGGGGTCTACAATGTTTTCCATTCGAACCTTCCAAAGTGAATATACTGCCTACAGAATGGACAGGAGGGCTAAACATAACCATGCATTGAGCCGATATGTGTGTTATATAATGATAGGAAGCCATCGACGTGCTCATGTACCGTAATTAGGGGTGAGGGGGGGAGTTCACTCACACTCAAGTTCATTTTAGTGTTGTGTCTGCATTGAATGGGGCAGAGCATCGAAGATATGCATTTAATCCTCACACCAAATGGACACAATCCATCCATAGGTGGATCCAGGAGTGTTCCCCGGGTCGAGCAGAGGTGGATAAAGGCGGGGTAATTTGAAAAGTAGTCATACCTGAAAGGCGGGGTTGTTTGTCTTACCCTACTTCTTTGCCTCCCTGAATCCACATCTGACATATGTTTGGCATTTGATCATTTTGTTTGACATAAGAGATATCACACTCTACCTGGCGTATGTATTTCTGCAAAAAAGACGAGCAAAAATCATATAATTCCCCCAAAATTCTGGCCCTTAAACCGCCCTTGAATTTTTAATTTCACCTAAATAGAAGATATCACCATGTTCAAGCAATTCCCTTTCAATCCATACCAGTTCGTGAAAATAGAGCCTAAGAGACAAGAGTTACGGATAATCTAAAAAAGGCAGACATTTTGTATATTTTGAAACACTTACCCTCAATTTTCAAAATTTTGGGATTTTCTTTTTTTAAAAATGGAGATTAGCGCAAGATGAATCGATTGCAGTGTGAATTTTTAAAATCGGTCGGGTAACTTTTGAAATCTTCGGGGGCAGAATCTGCCCTCTGTTGGAAATAGGGGTAGCCGGAAGCCCGTTGGAAGTAGGGTTAAGTTAGTCATGGGCGGATACAGGATTCATTATCGAGGGGTAGGCACATAGACCAGGTTTGCACTAGCTAATGCCGAATCGCAGTGTAGTGTAGTCGAGGACTTGATCAGAGGGTAACCACTCTCCTCTTCTGTTTACTCTGAATTCGCTCTTGATACCTTTGATGCCAGGAAAAATGTCAAATCGGCAGGTACAATGGAAAAGCCAATGTGCATGGTGCTTTATGTTTGGACTACAGAAATGCATATATGTAATTAACATAGGGTGCCCAGTTCAAGATGCCGCTTCGAATCCGTAATGACAGATATATTAACAGAGTAACACACTCTCCACAAGTTTTTTTGTAGCCAACATATACCACGCTTATATGTCAACGTAGAAGCAATAAGAGTCAAACATAATGCTCTGCCAGGTACGAGGCAGAATTTTAGCCCTTCCCCCATTCAGCAGACATTGCTGTGCAATGACTAAAACTCAGCCTCATGTTCATCTTGTATAAAATAATCCAGGAAACGATACGTTTGTAAAAATTATGAGCCCGCAGCGAATATCAATGATCCCCTCATTGTCATGTTAAAAAACAGTTTGAAATGTAAGAATTCCATAATTCATATCCTTTACACACCAACACACAATGAAATGCTGAAAAAAATTCATAGCATCAGACTCATCAATGGAAGTAAGCATGTGGAATAGTTCAGTTCCTTTCACCGTTAGTGCCCCAGGGGATTCAGAAATTGCTCAAGGAGGGGGCGAACCCTGATGGGGGCGGCCTCGAAGGAGGCCCAGAATAGCTTTTGGGGGCCAACCGTGCAAGATGTAAATTTTCGTAAAAACGCATATGCAAAAAACATGTCGGGGAGCAAAAAAGAAAAGTTAAACAACGTTTTGGGGGCGAAATTTCTGAGCATTCTAAACGCTCACAAAACTATGAATTGGCCTTAAACTCCCTGAGGTCCGTTCAAAATTTGATTGAATCTAAAAAATCCAGGGTTTGGCCGAATTTCAGCTAGGATCACTAAATGGGACCATCACAGATCGCATACAGTATTCTGGAGCCTGCTTGAATTAAGAGTTTAAGATATAATACTTACCTACTACTCCCAAGCAGGGACGGATGTTGTAGCCACGGAGGGCAGAGACCAAAGGAGTCCCGCAAGCAAGGCAGGGGCCAATTGTAGCCACAATATTTCCGGGCCACTTTAGATATTCAGGCGCCAGCACTAATCCTGAAACCCTGGTACTGGATTCATCTGAGATTTTCGGGTCCTTTTAACTGGTATGGGGCCTCTCAGCGGATTTTGGACCTTTGAGATAGTTTTGAGCCTCCTGCGGGTAAGTTTTGCAAATAGTCCCTGGGCTGTTCTGGGGCCATGAGAGGGTATTGCAAAGGAGCTTACTGGCATGGCCTTAGACTCCACCACGCTGTTCGGGGCCCCCTGAGCTGAGAAGAACCACTATGGTGGAATTATTGAGACGGGCACCAGCTGGTCTAGAGCCCCTAAGAGGATCTACTCAAGATGTCTTTGGCTTTATCGTAGGGTTCCTAGCTGGATTGGTGTTTATTGAGCTGGTAAGAACCCCTGAGATGGCATTGGATTTTTTAGTTTGTCCAGGCTCTATTGCGCTGATCTAGACCCTACGCTGCTTTGGGGCCTCTAAGCCCGTTGGGGGCCCAGTTGGTCTGGCCTCCTGAGTTTTTTTACTTGCTCAGCTGATCTGGGGCCCCTGAGCTGGTTCTAAGCCCCTGAGCTTATCTGGGTCCCTTCTAGATGGTAAGGGCTCCCATGCTTATCTTGAAACCCAGGTTTTGGCACTAGGGCTCCATTAGCCGTCAATGACCCCTTATCTGGTTCGAAACCTCTTAACTGTTACGGGCCCCTCGGCTGATCTTATACCCCCTGAGTTGGGGTCGGGCCCCTTGAAAGGGGGTTTGTGTTGCATGTTACAGTGGGGTGCTCCAGTACTGAAAAAAGGGCGGTCAATCATGAAATATAGGCACCCAATCACAAACAAGAGGACAAGCAAAAATCGATGAAGGTGGTCCATCTTCAAGTGAGACGCCCAATGGTATGCCGGGGAAAGCTTACTCAAAACCAGGGGTGGCACAAAATAAAAAAGGCCAGCTTCAAATGGTTTTTCCTTCGAGCTTTGGTCTAGCATTCACTGTTCGTATCCAAGGTGTCGCCAATTTTCGTTCGTCTTCGGCACCCGAAATCGGTGGAAGCGGCACTTGGGTCGTAAGTGAATGAAACAGTCGTTGTAAAGACAGTAACCAAAATGTTAAGAAATATTTACAAATATTCACTTTCCAGGTAATCACAGCAGTTTATAATTATATTGCGAGAAGTGTATAATGTAGATTATATATGACCGGTTCTTTACACAATGGGAACGCACGCTATGGGCAGGGGCGGCATTACGGATGGCGGAGAGACTATCAGTTTCAGTTATAAATGGGCCCATCATTATATTGTACGTGATCACTGTATGAGTGAATGTGCTGTGACTCCGGCTTCCTCCCAGGACGGACGTAGGTAAGGCTTAGACGCACGCCTGTTTTTGACACAAAGGTGCCATCTTTGGCAATCGTCTTTCACGAAACTGTCAGGAGCTGTTTGATTTATCTCGGTGAATTGGCATTGTACATTGTAGCCAACCCTTCGGTAAGCATCCCGGCAGCGCTGAGTGATGGTCCCCTCCACCCCACCCAACGCGGAGCCATTGTACGGTTGGCTCCACTGTCGTGTCCGGCACGTATCAGGACTGTCGCCGGCGCACGTATCGGGTGACGACTTAGTATCAGCCGGCTAAAGCTTTTTGTTAGAGGGTTGAGTGATACCCTGACATGTTGTTGCTGTGACCACCTTATTCAAACACTTGTGTTACCGCATAAGCATACCTTTTCATCCCTTCGTCGAAATTCGCCTCCACGGGCAATACGGGCGCATTGTGTTGAGCGTGAGGAAGTGTCATGGCTATTACGAGCCCTATCCCTCTCGCGCCCCGCACAGCGGTATTTCACGGCGGGCATAATTGATGGATGACTGGGTGTACCCTCCTCTTTTGTTGAGGTCGGGCTGGCAGCGCTCCGTAGCCATGAGAGAAATCCGCAATGAACCAGAGTAAATACACCACTTCACGGGTAGACCCTAGGATCAATGCGTACACCAGAAAAGACGTGATCTGAAAATAAGTATTGAATTGAAGAGTAAAGCAATGTATTGTATCTTAATCTTAGAGGTCTCACCATCTATCCTAATCCCCTCCTATTAGCTTGTGAAATATAATAGTTCTTTTTAGTAACGCCGACGCTCCATGACATAAGCGTTATACCAAGATGTTATTTCCCCGTGTTGATTACTTACATTTTCATTCAAGGTATGGGCAGGAAGAAATTTGCTTTTCCCACTTTATGCGAGAGTGCCAGGGAATATGTGAGTTTTTTAATACAATACCATTTTGGGAGGTGGGTGAACTCTGACCGTGACTCGTGACCGTGATCACTGCCTCAGGCAGTGGTGGAAGTATAGCTTAGGTCCCACTCCTGAAAGTAGCACGTTTCCATAGACTAACAGAGATTCTTCCAGGGCAGCCGCGTCAGGCTTTATCTCCAGAGTATTGACTTAGCTGCCCCCCTCTCCCCCCACCGTTCCGAACTTGGGGCCTGGGTCCGTCAGCACTATTCGGTGACAAGCAGGGGCGCAGCCAGAACTTCCGAATGGGGGGGGGCACATCACCTTTGAGGGGCACGCCAGGAGTAAAAGGTGGCTTTTTAACGTAACCTAAAAAACTTACTATATCTTAAATTATATTAACTTTTGGGTACCTTTGGTACGAGAAAAATGAAAATCAAACATTGGTGGAGAAGGGAAGCTCGATTAAAACCGGAAAAAGAAAATTTCACCGCAATCTCATCAAAGTAGTCAAAACATGACTGTTTTGGATAGATTTAAGGACAAGTCAGCCAACTCATGGAAGTACTTAACATCAGAGAAATCAGCGGAGCCTGTGATATCTCACTATGTGCAAGCTAAGATATATTGGAGTCGAAAATTCACTTGTTATGTCCACTGGTTTTGTCGTGACGAGTGAGCCCTGGTTGAACGCGGATTAAGTTCCGCGGCTCCCTCAAGGGGTGTAGGAGGAGGAGTGGCAAAGTGGCATTGGACCATTTTTGCTGCCGGAATAATTTGAGAGATATCTTTTTAACGCGTTTATCAAGTTCCATATTTTCGAGGATCAGTCCCAGTTAGAGTAAAAAACGTAAAGAGGCTGGTGGTTTTGTGGGGATGGTGTGACAGGGCTGAAAATTGTGAAAAACTAGTTCTTCATTTAGATTAATTAGTAGAAATCCTGGTTTAGGGGACTGCTCTCTGAGCTCAGGGGCACATGCCTTTTTAGCACATCCCTCCCCAGAATCCATCAGTATAATTAGCAATTTATATAATCAGGGGTGCTTAGGCAGCACCCCGACCAGCTCGGGGACCATATCAACTCGGGGGTACCAGATCAAGTCAGGAGGCACTTAATCAGGCCAGGAGCCCCATACCAGCCCAGGGGCCCTCATCAGCCTCAGTGTGACCAGCTAAGCTCAGGGCCCTAGAGCTGCTGATGAAATTCCTCAACTCAAGAGGCCCAGATCAGCTTCAAGGGAGATACGCAAAAAAATTATTGGCTAGATCAAAAGGTCACAAAAAGTTGTTTCAGAAGTCCCATTATCATTTTTGCGAATTCGACTTGCAAATGTCTTAAAGTTTCTCTCAAAGTCAACATTTCTAGACGACTTTACCGGTACACCTCTTATCGATGTAAATGACCTACCCCCGGCTACGGCTATCAATTTCTCTAAGAAACCGGTCCCATTTTTCCTAAGCAGTGACATGAAAGTTTAAAACTATTAAATAAAAAGTTATTTTAAAAAAGTTACAGCCAAAAATAATATTAAAACAAAAATATAGGACTTTTAAGAAATCACAATTGACCGATCAGAACGTACAGTCACCTCATAGGGGGGGGTACAGTCACCTCATAGGGGGTCATGTGACCTTTCTGACGCAAAAGTTTCGTCATCTTGGGGTAGAAGCAGAAAACTACTCAAGACCCGAGGTACGAAACGGCTGAAGACGTGAGTAATTATGTTTTTTCCGTTTTTTAGGGCGTATTAATTCATTTTGTATTTTCAAAGACTTTTTAAAGTTAATTCAAATACCAATACATGAGAATATACATTTTTATTACAAAAAAACATTACTTTTTAACTTTAGATAGTTTTCGAAAAGTAAGTGATGGGTGAAGGTTTTAGCATTTTATCGGGATTATTAACCTATTTCGATAATAAGTGAGTGGCCTCCCAAAATTTTGCCGAAGATACAAAAATAATTGACAGTTTCGTAATCCGGATTTTTCAAATAGCAAGAAACCACAATAATATTTTTTTGCGTATCTCCCTTTAAAGGGCACAAAATAGTTACTAGCTCAGGGGGCACCAATGTGTGGTGGTCCTGGATGGCTTAACGCTGGCACAGCAATACAAGCCCCGTACAAAGCCTATCAGAGACCCAAAGTCGAAGGGAGTACTGACATCCCCAATCTCCTGGGATCTCCAACCAATGGCTAGGGGTGGGTAAGTCAGCGGCTTCATCAGCAGGACCGTCCACGGAATAGGTGTTATATAGCAACTGGGGCACAGTTCTATATCCTTTTATTGAGCGTCCTTTTTTCCTTAACATTTCTTAGATTTTAGAATACAATCCAGATATATTGCTTGAGATCCTAGGCCCAAACACTATTTTCGAAAATTATATGTCTCGGAACAAATGTATCTACGCCCATTGCGTACCAAAAAAGCAAATTGAAACATGTCGATCTGGAACCAATACTGAAAGAAAGGAGGCAAAAATTAATCTAGTTGTATCATCGATAAGAGCAAATCAAACAGGGAACTTGGCACTTCAGCTAGTTTTAAATATATAGGCGTAACCCCAATAACTACCTTCCTAACTATTCTGAAATAAATAACTTTTCGTTTTTAACATTTCGTGGGAAAACTAGACAAACAAGGGCAATGACAGAAATTGATGAACATAATCCCAAAAATAAAAAGAAGTATGACAAGTTGAAAATAACAACAGGGTGAGCCAAGGCGATAGATATCTCGGGTGCCTATTTTCTTGGTAATTTGCTCACTTACAACATAGCAAGGGTGATAAAGAACTGTGGTGAATTCAACAGGATCTGTCCGCGGAATATACGTTATATCCAGGACGCACTTCCATATCCCTTGTATTTTGATTAATTTTTCTTTTCATTTTCTTGGAAATTTCCTGATTAAAGAGTTCGTGAATTCGACACCGGGAAAGAATTGGTAATCATTTCCCGCAGAGTATCATTTATTCGTGCTCAAAACGACTGACATTCAATAACTTGAAGTCTGATTACCAGAGTGAATTGAGGTAGTTAGGTTTAATATCATGCACACCGTCTCCTTTCATAGTCTTCATCACTTCACGTTCATTACGACTGCGCTTGAAAAGCCACCATATGTGTGAAAGTGTTCGAACTAATACACAGCAGTATTTAATTTCCCGAAATGTGCCATAAAGCTGTTATTTTAGCCACGCTGCAAATTTCCATATACGTAAAGGCTAGCTTTAACCCACGCCCCACCAGTGGTCCGGCGCCAACTTCGCCCGACCGGGGGCCATTGATGCCCTCCTGTAACTCCGAATATATGGGGGTTAACGCAAATCTGCAAAGTGCACTGAAAAGCTCGTGTAAATCCAGTAAGAAATTACTTCGCATGTTTAAGCGCTCAGGCCAAATGTTTGACATCCAGAGGTCAAGTTAGGTCACGATAGGCCATTTCCACTAAAATATGCAATGCTTAAGCAGACTAGGCACAGCTCTCATGCCGTTAGAGTCATTGCAATCTAGTAAAGTAAATTTAAAGGGAGATACGCGAAAAAATTATGATTGTGGTTTCTTGCTATTTGAAAAATCCTGATTAGGAAACTGTCAATTATTTTTAAATATTCGACACAATTTTGGGAGGCCACTCACTTATTATCGAAATAAGTTAACAGTTCCGATAAAATGCTGAAACCTTTACCCATCACTTATTTTTCGAAAACTATTTAAAGTTGAAAAGTAATGTTTTCTTGTAATACAAATGTCTCTCCTGTATTTGTAAGTGAATTAATTTTACAAAGCCTTTACAAACTAAAAAATGAATTAGTTTGCCCTAGAAACGGAAAAAATACAATTACCTACTCAAATCTTCAGCCATTTCGTACCTCGGGTCTTGAGTCGTTTTCTGCTTCAGCCCCAGAATGACGAAACTTTTGCGTCAGAAAGGTCACGTGACCCCGGTATGAGAATCCTAGGCTTCTCATTGGTTAATTTTGATTTCTTTTAAGCCCTATATTTATGTTTCAAAAGGGGTTTGGAATGTTTTTTCTTAAGTAATTTTTTTCTATAGTAGTCTAAACTTCTACATCACTAATTAGGATAGATATAACCTAATTCTTAGAGAAATTGATAGCCTTAGCCGTGGATACGTCACATTAACTGATAAGAGGTGTAACGGTAAAGTCGTCTAGAAATGTTGACTTTGAAAGGAATTTTAAGGCATTTGCAGGCCGAATTCGTAAGAATTGGAATAGGACTTCTGAAACAACTTTTTGTGACCTTTTGATCTAGCCAATCAGGGGCCAAAAAAGTGTTCAGATTGTCACCATTAAAAATGCCAAACCATAAATGTGTCACCAGCCCAGGCTGCAAAATGTGGCACGTTTTGAGTTATTGGGATACCAAGGGATACTCCTGGACCATCTTAGTTGTTGAAAAACATTGCGAGTTTAAATTGCATGTGCAAATTTTGGCTATTTGTTCCGTTATTCGTCTGGAGCAAACATATCAGCTAATTTTTGTCACCTTGTCCACCTTGGGCTGTCACCATTTAGAATGCCAAAATGGTCAGTTTTTCGACCCCTGTAGCCAATAAATTTGTTTTCGCGTATCTCCATTTAATGGGAAAATGTCATAATTTTCTCCGTTATGTGAAACATAATGACATTCTGATAGTGGTTTGACCTCCTGAGGCTACCTCGTGACCTAATATGACATGAGATCATAAGACTTTTACAATGACGTTTATTTTAGCGCTCTAGCTTGACACAACTGACCTTATCAGAACAGGTTTCAAGAGAACATGACGAGTACAGACAAAAGCGAAAGAAAAGGACAAAACAAATACGATCCAAAGACAGAAAATGTGAAGTTTTGCCTTTACCACAAGGTCAGAGGCTAATACGGACCCCAATTCGAAGAGTCCTAGCGGAAATAACATACATTCCTAGCTAGATGTAATGGATTCAATGCCTCCACGCCCTCTATCTCCTCCCAGACGACTCTCATGACGAATTCGGTCATGTGCGGCTGGCTTTCACACGTAGGTAAAAATGGCCAGAATAATCCCATAATCCTAAGGCAGTAATCCTGGCAGAGCTAAAACAGCCGGCTTCCCCTCTAGCGGCCAGTTGCTGAACTAGCGTCTCGGCTGCTCAGCTGCTTCGGTATCCTGCCACCAGGTGGCTAGCCCCGCTAGTGTCAAGGCCAATGAGCGTTTCGTTACCTAACGAGGAGCCCCCAAGCTCCGTCTCAAGGAGCCCCGAGCTGTGTCTCAGGGCCCCAAGCTTGGTCTTGTGCGTGCTCAAGTCAGTATGCCTGTCATTTGCGTTTTTTTCTGTGCCGATATAGACGACAGCATCAAAGCGCCCCCAGTTCTCATTCTGCGGGAGACGGAATTTTCCGAAAAAATACTCAGAATATAATAATTCGTGTTACCTACCATGTTTTATTATGTAGATGCATACGAACAAGCAGCATTCACTTTTTAAAAGAAGAACTATTTGCCTCGGAAGGCCGTTATTGTATCGTCATTATGATTTTGGTAAACTCCTAGCGTGACGTTAGAGCTTAAAGCTTTGACGTTCAATTTCCGAGGCTTACGTGAACCTATAAAACGCAGATCCATATTACGACATCTACATGTTAAAAACGCAGCTTAACACGTGCATTGACGGAGGGCGGGTACCCGCCCCCTCGGGATTTTCGGAGATAACAGAAAAACGGCGGCGCGTAACGCCGCCGTACTTGGTATACCTTTTCCCTCATCATTTTACAACTTCTGTGAAAATTTTAAGGTTACGTCATCTCAGTTCAGGTCACCAGTACAGGTCAAGTGACCTGACCTCAAAAAAGTTTAAGATAGCATAAGTCGGAGCAGGGTGAACTTATCCTATTGAAACTCATCTCACATAATGGCCCCACCGAGTTCTCTAAAATATGTTCAGGTATTTTTGATATCGATGACCTAAGGTCAGGTACGAGGCATGACCTCTCCATTGGAAATACATGGGAAAAATGGTTTTCATGGAATAACTCAGTAACGGATGGTGACAGAGCGTTTATTTTAGCTCCATTAGAATCGCCTGGGCTTTGCGGTTCTAATGATATGCATTTTATATAATTGACCCTGACCTGACCTCAGGTCAGGTCAAATCATTGATTTGATCTAGCAAGGTCAAATTATATATCATTCGATTTGGCTTGCTGAGAGGATTCATACGGTTTAAGTCGTTTTGCTCTATCTTTACTTGTTCAGATGTAAGGGCCGAAAAACTTAATTTACATGTTATCCCTATGACGGCATGTTTTGACCTCTCGTGACCTTGAATGTGACCTGACCAAAAAATGGTTGAAATGTTTTCGATGGAGAAGTGGATGGGCAACCCAACGCCGTTTACTGTTTTTCGCTACCTTCCATGGTTCTCGAGATCTTAGGGGGTGGGTACCCGCCCCCGTCAAAGCGAAGGTGGCTCAGACCCCCGTCAATGCGCGTGTTAATTTGCTGCACTACAGGAAACATAATCCAGCTTGGAATCCGAGATCGTGGGGAAAATCGAATGGGAAGGCAAAACCAATTTTTACACGGGCCAACTAAAAACAGGGAAGAATAGCCATTTTTGTACTGGGCCAAATACAACTTTTACCATTTGTGACGCTTATGCAGGAGCGGAACTAGGATTTTGCTAGGGGAGTGGTTGAGCTTTAAAAAATTGCGAAAAAGGGGGAATAGGACGAAAAATGGCGAAAATGGGGCAAAGGAGGGCTGAAGCCCCCTCAGCCCCCTGGATCCGCCCCTGCGCTTATGCCTCTGACCTCAGGCAGCAAGTCCCAACCAATCCATTGCAGTTTTTAGGGGGGCCCTTGCTGCCGAGGAGCCCCATCGTCAAGGGGGCCCTCTGGACAAGTTATTGCCCCCCCCATCTGAAAAGAGAATCCGCCGCCACTGTGCCAGGTCTCTTCTTAGCTCCACCGTTTGTGGTTTTATTCGTCCTATTACGGGCTCATATTTGTGAGATACCCATGTCAATAGACTATTACTTTCTGCGTACACTATTGGAACTGATAGTTCATATTGTATGGATAGATGGCGCGTACATCGAATCTACTTTGAGCTCTCCTCAGGGCCGTTGGCCGAGAATGACGACTAAACAAAGAAGGCCATTGGCTGTTGAGCGTGGCTCCGACGCCGTAAATGAGTGTTAGACGGTGAATTTTATGGTCATCATACCATTGACGGCCGGTATTGGAGTGAGTTATTATATTCGGGCGTGAGTTACGGTGGCTGGATCAGCTGGCAGTGCACGTGAGACGAGCAGTGACGCGCGCGGGGTGAGAGTGGCGGTGTGTGGTGGGGGTGTGCTGCCGCTGCTGCCGGCAGAGCATGGAAAGCCAGCAGTATGGCATGGCTTACGGCATGCAGCCGCCGGTGGACCCCAACAGTCAGAACGCCACAGAGGGCGAGCCCCGCAAACAGGACATCAACGAGATTCTGCAGCAGATCATGACCATCACGGAACAGAGCCTAGATGAGGCGCAGGCCAGGTGAGAGTTGGGCGTGCAGCTGAAGCTGTGGCCGGGCCGAGCTCAGGCTAGTGACGGGTAGCACTCATAGGAGGGGATGGCAGCGCAGAGTCTGATTGGGCGCCAATATGATATCGGGCTGCATTTGGTTATTACTGAGGGTGCATCCTCCCCACGTCAGTTAGGTGTGGATAGGAGGCGGGTGTTTCGAGTAATTTGTGAAATAAAATTTTCGATTTTTTCAGATGGACGCCCATTCAGGTAGTCAAATGGGGGACTGCAGCTGGCAATGAAATGTTAGCCCCAATGAAGGGCGCCGGCAGATGTGCGCCGTTCTTTGGGCCACCTTCTGAAGTCAGTCTTACCGGGATATCCCTCAAAGCTTTGTAATTTCTATGCGTTTGGCTGCTCATAAAGGGTGCGCTCAGCACCCGAAATGGCTACAGAACGCGGACAGATGCGCTGCAGGAGTCTGAGCAGGGAGCGGCCGTCCCCAAGACCCGTTTCTTACCTAGACTGCATTCCCACAGGCGTCGGACGAAATCCATTTTGGTCCCATGGAATTTACTCAAGGGCCGGGACATCAGACACTATGGGCGTGCCATGAAACAAAATCGATGACCTCTAAGTCCAGAGATCTATCGTCCCCGAACCAGAGTCATCTTGTTTTTAATCGGTCAGGTTCTGTCTCAGCAATATTCTCTGGGAACCACCATAGAAGATATAACCTGTGAATGGTACAGAAGAATTGCTCTCCATTTTGGAGCATTGTGTATCCATGCATGTATAGCATGAGGTAAATTAAGGTCAGACGGGCTTTTGTATCCCTCTCCCTCCCATCTAATCACGCTCCTCAAAACGTTTCCTTTTTTGTCGCTTTGCACTCTCCGAAATAGTCAGTCGGGATTCTGCTTATTACCAGTGTTATTCGGCTAGTATATAAAAAAATGTCAGTAAAACGGCACCTACCTCGACTTGGTAGGAATGTCAGTATGCCTCCTGCCTCAGCTACTTGGAATGTGTCCCTGTCAGAATCTGCTTAAGGACCTTAGATTACAATCAGAATTGTGTGGTCCCTGACGGGTCGCTACGGTTCAAATCTAAGGTTCTACTATGGGCGGTTAATCCGTCGGCGACCAAGAGTAAGTAGGACGAAGCTAGTGCATCGGCCCTAGGTGTAGATTTTCGAACAGCTTAAGCCTAATGTGAACAACAGTCGGGTTTTTGGGGTGTGCCCTGAGTTTTAGTCTGGTCTGAATTTTCTATGTGGTGAAATTCCCGTTGAAGGCTGGACTGTTTTCTTTTTAATCTTCAAAAGATCGTGCAATAGTGTAGAGCTCTACTTTGGAAGGCGGCAATAATTGCACTCTGGGTAGTTTCGTCTAATTTTCTGGAGGCGAAGCAAGTCTCAGTTTCCCTCACTGAGCCCTGGGTCAACCAGCCAAATATGTTTGTGGTAATTATCGTGGGTACCCCCCAGTTCTCCGCGGCAGCAAGGGAATGAGTGGTGCAGTGGATAGCCTTTCGGTCTCCTGAGGCTTGCTTCCCGGGTTCCAGTCCTGGGGGTTCTTTGAATAGGTGTTATCTGAGTCCCAAAATTCCTCCCAAAAGGCTGAAACTGGCGACATCGTGGAACATTGACATCGTTAAACCAAGAGCATTATTATTTTCGTAGTAAAGTAAAGAATAGGTCGGCACATATGATGCTTTGGTCAGTCGCGCTCAGTAATTTGCGGCTGGTTCATCAGTTTGACCTCTCGTATCGGCAAATACGGCTGCCGCGCTGGACGAAGGCTGCAGTGGCTTCGGCCATGAGTAGGGCAGCCAACATGGCCGCGGAGACTTACAAAAGAGAACGCGAGGATCCCCAATGAGTTTTTGTACACTACTCATTCATTCAAGAAATCCCTCCGAGAGGAATAACGTGTGATTTGAACTCATTTCACAACTCATAACTCACTCACAACTCTCAACGGTGATTCCTTCACCGTTTTGGTACTGGTGGA
This sequence comes from Lepas anatifera, assembly GCA_034440635.1. Taxonomy (NCBI): domain Eukaryota; kingdom Metazoa; phylum Arthropoda; class Thecostraca; family Lepadidae; genus Lepas; species Lepas anatifera. The sequence continues at coordinate 1,264,760 of JAOTON010000826.1, read as the reverse complement.
GGCTGTTAAGGGGTGTGAATCTAGCTACCCAGAACTTGTAAAAGCTTCTGTCAAGGAATAGCCAGACACGGAGGTGTGATTTGGTGGCCCGGGACGACACGTTAGAAAATTACATAGCTCCCACGGTACGTAATCAAAATTGTTTTTATCAGGGTCAGGGACGCTATAAATGTCACTTAAAGGGAGTGGCCACTGTTTCGAAGTTCTAAAGTGACTATTTATGGACAAAATGCCTCAAAAATTTAGGAAACGGCCACATTTGTTTCCACCTTCAATCGCTAAAATACATCACCTGTTGTCTTTCTACCGTAGGTTGACCAGGGTTAAGATCTTTAGATCGCGTAAGATAAGATCCATCGTGGTAAGATCTAGGAGGCAAGATCCATCGCGGGTAATAACGAGTTTGGTTTTTTGCGGCATGAAACGTTGCAGAGTCCATTCCGTTCGTTCATTTATTACGTGACATGGGCTGTCAGATGAAAAGGGAATTCCTTCGTGGTTTGAAATAGAGAATAGGACCCTTCATTTGAACCCTTCATTCCGTACGTTCATTTGAACGTACGGAAGTTTACCACAGAGAGCTATGGGTGAAATAAGACATGTCACTAGTGGTTTTTCGACACGCTACAAATACACTCTCTCAGTTCAAAACCTATGATAAGAGTGGGACACTCCCTGTAATAAAAAATGGCTCGGTGCAATATCTGAAATATCGGTGCTTTAGGCAGTGTTTAATATCAAAGCAAATATCAAAATTTGTCCTGACTTTGTATGCAGACGCCTCCTGTTCGTGGTATAGTGGTTAACGCGTGCTATCCGTGCAGCCGTCCCGGGCTCAAAGCCTGGCAGGTTCCCTGACCAAGGAGCAATCTAGCTCCTGACAAGCTCTTTCCAACAGGGAAAGGGTTAGCGACGCCAAATTGATTGGCGCTGTCAGGCAGTTGGTGCGTCGAGAAGCCCCCCAAAATTATTATTTTCATACATTTTGTTCAAGTTGTAAGTTTGGTTTTTGGAGTTGGAGCCTCACTAAAGCCATCAAGAGACTTGTCACGGAGACCCCGGTCCCATCATCCGCACGAATAACTCCCGCAACGAAGGGTAAATTAAGAAGCCAAAGTCTAACGTCCCACAAATCACAGGGACGGCCGTCCCCCCTCAAGTCAACCTCCTACCAGTCAGTTGCCAGCCCACCTACAGTAGGTAAATAATAAATATTGAGCACGAAGCTTACAATCTCCACACGAAGATTGTAAGCGTCGTACGTAGCTACGTTGGTGCCACATGATTCAGACGCCTCACCATGCATCTTGCAGGAGCTCCAAAACCCACATGAAATCGGAACATTGGCGGACGCAGGGGCCATTCCAGTCATGGCCTCCCCCAAAGCGCTGGAGGGGGCCAAACTATATATTTGGCCCCCAAAGGCAGGATAAATTTTTGAAAAAAGGTGTTTAAACTAGGTCTGTCGAGCAAAAAATATTCGCTCCCACCCCCCCCAAACCCGAGGAGGACGATCATGTACTTAGAGAGGTAGCTTATACTAGGTCAGTCGAGCACCCAAATTGCACGTCCCCCCAGGAGGAGAGGCAGATATGGGTTTGCCCCTCCCCCAAACTCGGGTCTGCATCCGCCCCTGAATCATAACATCGCCACGACCTCACCCGGAAAGACTTGACAGAGAACGCCACTGTCTTGAAACAAGAACGAAACCGGACGGAACTGATCATACACGAAGCAATACGAATAAAAACCATGCAACCGGAGATCAATAAACAAAGCAACCCGACTATCACACTGGGGCTTTTCTTCCAGCGCTGCAGAGAAAATGAGCCCGTCACTATTGTGTTACTATTCTGTGGTAATAATTGAATAGAAATAATTGTTCTTTCAGGGCAGTATAGATAGATTTCAAATGTGTTAGGAGTGTTTTTATAAGTGTTCGGTAACTGTTCGATAACAGAAGATGTCCTTCACCTTCGGTCCTGTCGTTATGTCTTTGCATCTTCGGTACTGGGCTGTCACCCTTTCTGATGGAGGGAGAGAACGAGCGGCTGTTGCCTGCTGCGCCTTCTGGTTCCCCTTTGACATGATCCCGTGCCATCAGAGGCCCCATGATATTCTGCATTGTTGGCAGCAAGGCTAAAAACACACGTTGACTTCAGATGCATTTTCTGTTCTTTGGCGCGTTTTGAATATCTTCCATCCCATATTCGCGACTTAAATTTATCCATATAAGAAATTAAAGATCGGGCAAGATCGGAACGTTTTGCTGCATTTGATTATGCAATTGCAGTCCACGATCTAATTGTTGTTTGTCTGTATTCCTGTAGGCCTGTGCCTCGCACTGTCTTGTTTTACGTCCTTACAACAGAGATGTATAGTGCTGTAACGAGGAACTTCCCAAGATGACAGTATGTTACATAGCTCCAGGAATGAAGCCCAATAATATGCAATATTTTACTTATGGGTTTAAACTTAAATACGAGATACAATTTACTAGTCTCTTGTGCAGAACTATTCAGCCAACAACGACTGTTGAGCTCCGTTATTACATCACGGGCTAACACTCCCCTTGTCGTTTCAGCACCGAGTACTCGCGAAAACACTCGTTAAACTGTCACCGAATGAAGAACGCCCTCTTCTCCGTCCTCATGGAGATCAAAGAGAAAACAGGTGAGTCCTGCGCAGCCGGGCAGAACTGTGCTCTGCGGCAGGTCGTCGGCTCGATGTTGTACTCCCATCTGTTGTACTCCCACCTGTGGCACTCCTATCTGCGGTACTCCCATCTGCGGTACTCCCATCTGCGGTACTCCCTTGGTACTTCCACCTGCCTTACTCCAACCTGCGGTACTCCCATTTGTGGCACTCCTACCTGCGGTACTCCTACCTGTGTTACTCCTACCTGCGGTACTCCCACCTGCCTTACTCCAACCTGCGGTACTCCCATCTGCCTTACTCCAACCTGCGGTACTCCCACCTGCCTTACTCCTACCTGCGGTACTCCCACCTGCTTTACTCCAACCTGCGGTACTCCCACCTGCCTTACTCCAACCTGCGGTACTCCCACCTGCCTTACTCCAACCTGCGGTACTCCCATATGCCTTACTCCTACCTGTGTTACTCCTACCTGCGGTACTCCCACCTGCCTTACTCCTACCCGCGGTACTCCCACCTGCCTTACTCCAACCTGCGGTACTCCCATCTGCCTTACTCCAACCTGCGGTACTCCCACCTGCCTTACTCCTACCTGCGGTACTCCCACCTGCCTTACTCCAACCTGCGGTACTCCCATCTGCCTTACTCCAACCTGCGGTACTCCCACCTGCGGTACTCCCTCCTGCGGTACTCCCATCTGCCTTACTCCAACCTGCGGTACTCCCACCTGCCTTACTCCAACCTGCGGTACTCCCATCTGCCTTACTCCAACCTGCGGTACTCTTACCTGCGGTACTCTTACCTGCGGTACTCTTACCTGCGGTGCTCCTACCTGCGGTACTCCCACCTGCCTTACTCCAACCTGCGGTACTCCCATATGCCTTACTCCTACCTGTGTTACTCCTACCTGCGGTACTCCCACCTGCCTTACTCCTACCTGCGGTACTCCCACCTGCGGTACTCCCACCTGCGGTACGCGCACCCGCGTTCTCAACTGAGACTTGAGAGCTGCAGCGGAGATTATGAGATGGACCATATGTCTTTCTACGATGCTCTGTGGTTGGTCAACGAGCGACCAGGATTTCCTTCGTACCTGTTACAAGAGGGAGGATGTTACCTTCCAATAATGATACGAGAGGCGGTACCAAATATACCCAGTTGCGATGGCCGTGTCCTTTCAGTGTGAAGTCCCCTAAACTCGTTAAAGTTTGGGCTTATTACAGGTACCAAGGGAAAAGATGATAACAGGTGACTGCGAATCGTGTAGGTGAAATGTCAGGTTACTGCATGTGAAGGACGGACAATGATGTGTGATATGCTGGAAGGGAATGTATCACTTTTTGGAAGTTGAAGAAAATGTTTTTATAAACAGAGGAAGTCTGAAAATTTATTTATGATCATTTTCTCTTCAAATGCCGGCAACAAAAATTTAGACCTAATGGTTTCAAACTATGACGTCATCCAACAACAGTTTTGGCCGTGTGTAGAAAAATAACGTTAATCACAGGAACAACATAGACGCTTGCGAGGGTAGCGCCCCACAGACATTCAGTGTTGTTCCTCCGTAATTAAGACCGATGGATAAGGATGGGGTACATATATTAATGTCGGTCATTTTTGTGCACAGAAGACTTTCATCACTTCTTGGAGTTTGCCGACATGTAAAGCTAGTAAATTGGAAAGTACAGCAGACATTTAAAAAGGATGGCTCACTCTCTAGCATGGTGTTTTCAGTGAGGGGGAAGGGCTTAGGATTTAGGCAAATCAAATTGTTGCTGTCAGATGGAAAGGAATTCCTTCACCGTTCGAATGGCGGCCTTAGTGCCTCTTATTTTGAACTATAGATTATACGAAAGTGTAGTACAGGGAGCTTTGGGTGAATTGAAATATGCCAGCAGTAGTTTCTCGACACACCGCACGAAACTGCTATTTCAGTGTAAAACCCATTATATAAGTGGCGTATTCACTTCCAAGGCCCTCGAAGGTTTTGCATCGTTGCTGGCTTTAATTCTGCATTAATCTTGAGAAGAATAATGCTGTTTCTGCATCGTGCATGCGGAGGGCTTCATTAGCTAAACAGTTGGTCTCAAGGTCGTACAGAAAACAATTTTTTCAGTTTCGCTCTGTGGGGAGGGGAGGGGGGCAAAAATATGCTCCCAGAATCACCAAAGGCAGTTGCGCTGGAGGGTTGGGATTTAAGTGAGGGGGGCACCACGGATTTCAACCCACTTATTTCCAGTCAATGACATAGGGCAAGTGTCAAAATTTTTCATCTAAGGGGGCACTGTTTCCCAGCGCCCCCTAGTTCTGCCGCCTACGTATGTACCTATGTCAGAAAGCACTGTTTCCCACAAAGGCAGGTGTTCTCACAGTTTTTGTTATTTTCTTAATTCTTATCCAGCCGCATATGCATTTTGTTTTTGGTGGCGTCTACATTATGGGTTGATTTTTTCCACCACGTTCGAAAGTTGACGAGTTGTCGGTACTCTTCTGCGCCATCTCAATTCCCATTGGTCGTTGTAATAAAAGTACCTGATGGCTGTTCTAATGAGCACCATCGAACCATAAGCATGCTTATCAAAGAAACATAAAAACGTGGGATGTCAAAGCGCACTTGGCGGGTCTGGTAGCGCATCCAATGACAAAAAGGTGGGGAAAAAGTTACGGTGGTTGGGCCCATTCTGACGGTGATGACTTTTGTGCTGTCACTTCTCAAACGTGAAGCCACTGCGAACGGGATAGCTTTGTTTCTATTATCACTGTTTCCAACGCCATATGACCTCACTACTTGGTGAGCCGGATGTGAAACTAGCTCGTGTGCAAAAAGTACGCTCATGCAGCACTGTTGTTTAAACAATGTGATATTTGAGAGAAGCTTATATGAACCCAGTGGATTTCGGTGTACTCTACCGGGCCAATCGCTCGGTACATCCAATGAAGGTGCCAAATTTCCTTTAAACCCCACGAATTACTATATCTGGTATGGTGATGTTTTCTGAGCGGTGCAACAAGCACATTGCTGACAAACATGAAATGATTGACTTAGGACTGAGGAAACTGCTCCTCCCGCTATGATTGACTGAGGATACTGCTCCTCCTGCCATGATTGACTTGAGACCGAGGAAACTGCTCCTCCTGCCATGATTGACTAAAGACCGAGGAATCTGCTCCTGCTATGGATGACTAAAGTTCGAGGAAACTATTATCTGCTATGATTGACTCAGGGCTGAGGAAATTGCTCTTCTCGGTATCACTTGTGCCTTCAACACCTAGGCAGGCAGGCGAGGGTTGGTGTTCAGCTTCTCGTCATCGCAGCTTCATAGCAACAGTGATCTTTGGGCTGTTGGCGCCAGAACCAGGGTTCTTCTTCCATGGAGCGGGCTTGGCCGCGCGTTGGGCCAAAGTCCCATATATTTTGGAAGCATTGATCTATATCGTTAATGATGTTCTTGGGAATTTTCCGCTCAGCATCCTTCTTTGCCAGAGAGGCAACTTTGGTCAATTGTATGTAATTTGTTTGTTGTTAGCCCGGTGATAACATCCACCGGAGTTATGGCTTGTCACTCAGCGCGTACAATCAACATTCACGGTTGCCAGATTAACTGACGCATATGAAGTGGACGTATCAGCATATGGCAGTGACGGCGAAGGAGCGGAGCGAATATTGTTTTGTGATTTAATCGTTCACTGATGATGTAATATCATTCTCCGATTATCCGTTTTTACAATGGTAACATCCTAGTTGTGGTTAGATGACACGAAGAGATTTTATCAGACGTTTGAAAGTCTTTCATTGGCTTTAGAGATAAGTCTGCAAAGTAAGAGTGCAAAGTAAGAGAGTTGCACTGTCCTGTAGGGAACCGTCTCTTTGTCGTATCAGGCGCAGCACTCTCTCCCTGAGGCTGTTGGTAATAGGGTCGTGTCGGCTGAAAATCGTGTGTTTCGGGATGATATTTCGTTTCTTTGCTTGATGAATATCGGGTGGAACCCAGAGGCTGTCGATCGCGTTCGTAAGGACCTTGGCTAGTATGTTGAGAAAAATTCAGCAGATGATGCAGGGAAAAGCACTGAAAACGCATAACAGCTATACCTAGTTAATTTAATCTTAGAAGAACTATCGTTAAGAGTCCGAAGAATAAAAAATGCACGTTAATTTTGCTCCTCAGATTATTTCAAGTTTTAGTACGGCCGAGAGAAGTAAAAAAAGTAGAACTTTAGCAGGGAAGTCTGACGTCTTAGGAGCTGCAAACCACAAATCACGTGTATTAGCAGACCGTGCCACTTTGGAGGATGGTTTTTCTTGGATTAAACGGACTATAGCTACCCATTTTTACCAACGACGATTGTGTGAATATGTACTAGTCGGAGCCATGCGCTGAGAGTCCCAATAGGTATGATGTGGCTGGATGCACAATGCGCCATCGATGCCGACTCTCACGTCTTGCATCAACAGACAAATTTGTCGGATTGATTGATTATTTGAGCTTTAGGGCGCGCCAACCTGGATGGTCATGTAGCTCCCACGACAAATTTGTCGGAGTGATTACAGAGTCCGTGGACAAAGACCGCATGCATCGGTGCGCTGAGCCCTTGCACTTTTTGTCAGCTTCTGTGGCAGTGCTAGTGGAAAAGACGGTGTATGTGGGCATGTTGATATCATGTCGCAGTGAAACACTCTGATTGAGTTTTAGACCTTGGTCGCTTGGTCTTCTCGCCAATCCTGCAAAGTCTAAACAGCATAGTCTCGTAACTTTTCTCCAACGTGTGCGCCAATACCGCTCTGTGCGCGGCATCGTCCCGAGTGTGCGTATTTCTGTGACGAGCGTCGACTCGGCGACTGCGGGACGCTCGGTGTCAACGATCGCCGGCACGGCTCGAAGGGCTTGGGTGAGTTGGCTGATTTGCTCTAAGTGCCGGTAATCACGGCGGGACTGTGTCGACGATGGCCGTCTGTCGGCGTATACCATCAACTTCACCGATGAGCGTCAGCGGCCACCAACATATGGTCTCGGTGTTTCCATTTGGCCCGGCTGATTGTTGCTTTAATGGAAAGGAGCCATGAGCCTGGAACGGTGTCTGTTGTGATAAATGGCTGTTTGTATTCATGTGATGCCCGAGGCCCTCCTCCGAATGCCTACCTATGAAACATTTTGAGGCTTTCAGTCTCAAAATCAGGATGAATATGCTTTTGATTTGCAGTTGCATGCAGTGCGTCCTTCGTCTAGCTTATTTGGCACCAGGGTTGGCATTTTTGCCAGTTGAGAGGGGTTTCTGCCGCCAGCCGGTTTTGGCCGGTTTAAACCGGCAAAAAGTGGCAGAAAGTGGCAAAAACTCGGGGAGGCCAAATTTGTCATTATTTATGGAAACTTAACTTAACCCTCGCCCCACCGGGGGCATCGATGGCCCCTCTAAGGTTTTTCCGGGATAGCAGAAAAACGATGAGGCGCAGCACCGCGGTTGAGGGCTCTACCTCTCACTGCATCATTTTCCCATCATCCCTGAAATTTTTTACCCCGGGTCACCCAAGGTCAGGTCACCAGACTAGGTCAACCAAGGTCACCTCACTTCAACTTTAGAGCTCTGTAAGAGCTACATTTCGAAGTCGATCGATTTGAAACTTCCTACACTTTATGGCCCCTCCAGGGTCTACAAGGTTAAATATCCGGGATTTTTCGATTTCGTGCCCTGAGGTCAGGTCATGAGGTGACCTCTCCCATTGAAAAAGCATGGGGAAAAGCTGTCTTATGATCTAAAAGTCACAAAACCGATTGAAAAACTCAGCTTGATCAGAAAACGTTCTTGGACCCCTTTAACGGATTCCAAGGGCCATAATTGCCCTTGACCTCTCCAATGTCATCCAAGGTCATCAGGGTTCAAAAACAGTATTTTGACAATAACTTTTGACCTAATTAGGCTAGAGCGTTGAAACAAACACCATCGGGGTTGTCTTGTCACTGGCTTTCATTTGATATACAACAAGGTCACTTTTTCACCTTTCGTGACCTCAGGTCATATTAGGTCACGAGGTGACCTCTGGAGGTCAAACCACTGGCGGGAGGTCTTAACGTTCCACATGGCGGAAAAAGGACTGGCAATTTGCTACCAAATTTACTTTACCAGATCTTAATAGCTCTAATGACGTAAGAGTTATGCCCAGTTTGCTTAATCATTGCATATTTGAGTGAAAATAGACGATCTTGACCTAATTTGACCTCTGGAGGTCAAACCATTGACCTGAGCACTAAAACATGTGAAGTAATTTCTTACTGAATTCACGCGGGCTTTCTAGTGGACTTTGCAGATTTGCGCTTACGCCCATATTTTCGGAGTTAGAGGGGGCCATCGATGGCCCCCCGGTGGGGCGAAGGTGGCGCCGGACCCCGGTGGGGCGCGGGTTAAAGCGTTTTCCAATAGTTGTTACCAACATCATGCTGATTATTACACTGCATTTCCGGTATTCTGATCATCTTATTTAGCATTATATATTTTCTAGTCTTAGTCTTAAGCCTTAGTGCAGCAAAAGCAGATAGGATCGCATGCTATCCACATTTTAATCAGTTCAATTGTTAATCATCGATAACATTATCAGCTGAATCAAACAGGGGCTAATTCGGATGTCTGGTGGTAGTCTAGATGAAATATGACGGTTTTCCTGACAAGAAAGTCAAGCCGCTCGAGCTCAGTAAGAATCCAGCCCATGCGTTCGGAGTCTCCGATGCAGTTCTCTATCGGAGGCAAGGCAAGCGCCTTTTGGTGCACGACATATTACTGCGAAGACTGTTATTATTTTACGTGTCGTATTTGGTGATAATTTTGAGTCTTCTTCAACGCCGAACAGTGGTAAATATTTGAAAGGGTACAAGCTGGGGATTCCCAAGCCCCTCCGAGTGACTGGTGTACTGGATCTTCTATGGCGAAGGACATTATTTCAGCCTGAATACATGGAAACTGCCTTATTTGCAGTACTTTTGGAGCTTCTGTAAGCTATACTTATCAAGTGAAGATCAGCATTGACTGACCTGTTCTGGTTAAAACATTCGCCTTTTTCAAACATGTTGTCTCCTCGAGCTACTTTGTTCGTCTCTTCTGATCATAAGCTCTTAAACCTAGTGACTTGTACCCCCAGTGGTCGGTTATACCATACATTTATCTCTTGGCAGGCGTCACACCCAGGATTTTTGTTTGGGGGTGGCAGGTGGATGGGGGGGCGGGATGTCACGCGCAGGATTTCTTTCCCTGGTGAGGAGGCGGCAGTTTCGGAACAGGGGCAGCTGGAATCACATATTGGGTGAATGCTTCAACGCAGGGGCGGCACACTAGGGGCAGGGACGGCAAGGTGAGAGTAGAACTGGTACTATAAGCCAGATCAGGCTAATTTCTGCCCTCCATGGGTGCCTGCGTCTCTCTCTCCCCCTTGGGTGGGCTACTGTCTCTTCGAATAAAATATCTGAAATAAATTATATAAAATAAGATATGGTTGAATGGACCAAACTGTTATTTAATAATATGCATACGATTTCTTGCGATTAGAGAACAAATCTTTATATTGACATACCTACATCTCTGATGTGGTATTTCACTTGTGGCGTCATCTAAAATGTATGTACCGGTTCCTACCTAACAATAGAAGCAACGACACTTCTTCCATTGTAAAAACCCTTCATATCAGAAAGGTGAGGTCACTTGGGGATCCAGGTGGTCCGTTTGGGGGCGGGGCAAACTGATCGGCAAAAAACGGATCACTTCGGACGAGGTGGCCTAGTGGCTTCGTTGCCAGTCTTCGGATCGGATAGCATGGATTAACGTGGGTTCAATCCCCACGGCGGGAAACCACCTTCCGTGTCCGATCTGACCCGGTGGAGAGGATCCTTAAACACCCACGCCAACACTCCCTGTAATTGGGAAGTGTGCCTGTTGGGAGTGGCCCTAAATAAATAAATAAAACAGCCGATGAACAAAAAATGTCACACTGCCTAAATGGAAGCCGACTGCTTCTAAGATTTCTTGCTGCCGGCCGTAGGGGGGGCAAAAACACTGTTTTCGACTTTATAGGGCTGGCCTCTTCCCCCCTGGATCTGCCAATGGATTGGTTCCAGCCATAAAAGACCTTTCGGTTTGAACAGATTATTGAAGCTGTGTGATGAAATGGAAGAAGAGAGTGCTGAAGCCTCCCAATACACAGTAATATACGTTTTCACCCCAGAAGGTGCCCTTACATTCATATCTAACGGAATATCAGTTAATATTTAGTATTTCATAGTTTTTGCCACTTTTGCCACCGGGTTTATGCCAGCCGGTTTAAACCGGTTTAAACCAGTGGTTTAAACCACTTTCTGCCGGCTGCTGCCAACCCTATTTGGCACCTGCACTGGTATGCCTCTACCTCGGAGTGTTAACGCTCCCGTTCTTTCACAGATCACGGTGCACATTTTGAGAGCGAATATCCTCTACTGTCCCGCCCGCTCCCTGGGCAACGCCACCTATCCTCCGTCTCGGTTGACTGTTAGCTGTGGTCAGTGGTGGATCCAGGACATTTGATGGGGAGTGGGACCTAATCCGGGACCAGCGATTTAGCAGACAGGGTTAGAATCCACTAAGCCACCCATCGTTCGCTGTGGACGTCGAGGGTGTCTTGGATGTGTATGTATTGGATGGCTGGTCGATGTTTGTGCCCCGGGTGACCTGCCTGTATTTTCCCATGTGCCTGGTCGATGTGTGTGTCCCGGGTGTCTGGTCGATATGTGTGTCCGGAGTATCTTGTCTGCGTGGGTCCCGGGTGTCCGGTCCATGTATGTGTCAGGGGTGTCTTGTCCGTGTTTATCTCGGTTGTCTTGTCAGTGTATGTCCCGGGTATCTGGTCCATATGTGTGTCCCGAGTGTCTAGTCTGTGTTTGTCCCGAGTGTCTTGTCTCAGTGTGTCCCGAATGTCCCATATTTGCATATGCATAGGCGTATGCAAATATGGGACATTCGGGTGTCCCAGGTGTCTTGTATGTGTACATTCCGGGTGTCTGGTCTATGCGTTTGTCCCGAGTGTCATGTCGATGTGTACCTATTTCCTGGGTGTCTTGTTTGTGTGGGTGTCCCGGATGTCAGGGCGATGTGTATGTCTCATGTGTGTAATCGATTTGTATGTCCCGTGTGTGGTCGATGTGTGTAATTATCGTGTGTCTGGTCGATGTGAGTGTCCCTGGTGTCTGGTGAGTGTACAACCCGTGTGTCTGGTCGTTGTGTGTGTCCCGGGTGTCTGGTCGGTGTGTGTCCTGGGTGTCTGGTCGGTGTGTGTCCCGTGTTTCTGGTCGGTGTGTGTCCTGGGTGTCTGGTCGGTGTGTGTGTCCCGGGTGTCTGGTCGGTGTGTGTCCTGGGTGTCTGGTCGGTGTGTGTGTCCTGGGTGTCTGGTCGGTGTGTGTGTCCCGGGTGCGGCGGAGCGGTGCCGGGGTGTCCCGGCTGTCCGGTCCATGTGTATGTCCCGGGTGTCTGGTCAGTGTGTGTCTGGTCGTTGCGTGTGTCCCGGGTGCGGAGGAGCGGTGCCGGGGTGTCCCGGCTGTCCGGTCCATGTGTATGTCCCGGGTGTCTGGTCAGTGTGTGTCTGATCGTTGCGTGTGTCCCGGGTGCGGAGGAGTGGTGCCGGGGTGTCCCGGCTGTCCCCTCGGGTCGGGTGCGACCGGCGGCGCTACCCGTGGCGATGACTGCCGCTATAAATAAACACCCGCCGCACCAAATATACAGCAGGAGTGGTCGCGCGCTGCCCCGCGCCAGAGTGGGCTGGTTCCAGTGGCTTGTGCTGCTGACTCGTGTCCTGGCAACACTGGTTATCATTGGATGCGCGTTAATGCTCAGACTTGCTTGTCATCGACTTCTAACAGTCTCCAGGCTTCATCCGTCATGGCTCCTAATTGAGAGGAAATGTGGCACCTTTATAGCGATGTTTGAGCTAATACCACAATATCACACCGGGAAAGGTTGGGTCTGATGCTTTATTGGTGCCAGAACTCCCCGTGTGTGGAGAAGCCGGGCAGCGACCCCACCGTCCGTAAATTCCCGTGCGTGGCCCTGCCCCGAGGTCTGTGCCGCCGCCTCCAGCCTTCGGGTCCGTAAGAGGGCCGGGCTTAGTAGGATGGATAGAATTGAGCTCATAAAGATCTCAGCTGTATGAAGCGTTCCTTTCCCGTGGAAGTTGAGTTCTGAGAGAAACGGAACGTGAAACCACGGGTCTTCTGATATGCTCTACTCCACTGATATTTCATTCCAAATCCCTGGAATGTTACACATTATTTAAACTTAGCTCTCTTGTGAAGGGCTTATTGACATTTGGGCGTTAACATGATACCGAATTTATCGTCTTCAGTGTGTGTTTCTATATCGCTCTGCGTAAGTGTTGGGGGAAGACTGACCACATCTAAAAATCTCTCGTTCCATGACTATTTTAATTATATGGTAAATCAGGGTTTGGTGATCATATAGTGAACTGGCACCTTATAAGGTGCAGATTTAGGTGCACTATCGTGGTTTTTTTATTCTCCCAATAATCTACTGAACGTGCTATAATCGGCCGCGTAAGATCGATCGCCGTTAATATTCAGGACATGACCAGGGAAGCATATTACGAGATCAACTAGTCCCTGAGTCCATAGCAACAAGACGTCCCACGTTCATTGTGCGTACTTTGTTGTGTAAAGCGGACGGTGTTGGTGCCGAAATTACTGAAGTCATTTTCTCGTTACACGCCCAGCGTGGAGAACAGTATGGCGCGAAAAGTTTGGCGCCAGCTGAACCGTCAGCTGGCGCCAGCCGTCGAGTAACTTGTCATTGTCGGGCGATTATCACTCCGTGGCAGTGCGAGGGGTCACGTGGCACCAGTCCAAGGGCATAACCAAGGGTTAGCTGGGCCAGCACCTCCTCTGGGACTCAACGCAGTTTTTTTTGGACGAAATCTCTGAAGATAAGATTTCCCCATCAATCACCCACTCAAGCTTGTTAGATGAAGTAAACGGGAACGTCCACAAATATCTAGGTACCAGTTTCTATGCTACATTATGTTTGTTTTCGTAACGCGTTTTAAATTTGTTTAACACCTTTTGTTGATTATTTAATGGTTTGTTATTAGCTTTATAATTAGCTTGCCAGCGCGCCGAGCTTTTCGGCATGAAAAGCTGTATGCTGCGAATTTATGAAATTGGTCTATAAGATAGCCGAAGCAATAAGGTGGTGGGTGTGGATATCATTAAGGATTGATTTTGCTTTTTAACCTCACTCTAATTCCAATCTGAAGGCATTTAGGAGTACCATAGTTAGAAATCTTATCAGCATCAGGCATATTTTTATATCGAAAGCTCCAAAGATGTATGTTTGAAACCTGAGCCAAATCGATACTCTTGCTTACCGCAGTGTCCCAGGACTGGTTATGCGCTGGGGTGCTGCGTGTAAGATCTATATTGGAAAATACAGTTAGCAAGTGGAGAATTCAAGAGTTACATTGTTGTGGAAGTCCCTGCTTATTTTGATTTGTATTAAAACCCCGTTTTACAAAGAAATATTGCTATACCTTTGATGAATTCATATAGGTAAACCAGGATTATTGAATTGTGCCTAAAGAAACACCCGCGTGAAAAGTGAGTATGAATTTCAACATAGAAGTGGGTGCAAATTTCAGCTTGCCCGGGTTTCGCTCTTCACCCAGCATCCTGGGATCTGGGCATTTTGCATTGCCATAAGCTTGTGCAATTATAGCTCTTGCTAAATTATGACCACAAAGCTTGATATCCTTATTTTTTCCGGCTTTGTGTCTGACGGAATGAGATGATCAAAATTCTTGGAATTTTTTTGTACAAATTCAAAGGCAACCTCCTGTGCAGCTGTTACAATATGTTCTAACATCCTAGTAACAAAGTGAGACCGGTGCGGTGAGGAACCGGAAGCGACTTGGCGGGCGCTGTATGATCCTGCTGTGAGATGAGTCGGCTGAGCCTTGCTGCCGGTTTGAAGTCGGTATCTCGCCGTTACCTGGTCCGTCGGCGCGGCGGCGCCTGTGCGTGCGGCCGTGACACGCGACTGATGCGGCCGGCGATGGGACACGACGCGGCGACAGTGTTGCGACGCCAGCACAATGGGGGCGCGCCGTGTCGGCCGCGGCGGTACAGCGCCGCGCGGAAGCACGTGACCGCTCCCACGGTCTCCCCCCGGCAGCAGTGATGCTGGTGACGGAGGTGTATAATAGTGGAACGGTGGTCAGATCAAAAGCAGGGAGGTAGGGATACATGTGGATGGCAATGTGGAATGAGAGGCTCCTAGAGAGCATGTTAATTGTTGAGGAAGCGTTTGCACTAACTTTATTTTTGCTCTCCAAAATGGAGGTCGGATAAGAAATTATCTCGACATCAGAGTTTTTCCAACAAGTTCTGCTTGTATGAACCATTCCGTGTCGTTGATGCATTAGTTTGCTTTTAGTATTTTGCTTTTATAGCTTATTTGTTTTAGCTCGTCAACTGCAGTTGTAATTATAATGCAATTTTATTATCAGGTTTGATTTTTATATTGCTCTGACTGTTCGACTTATTCATATCACGCTGTTCTGCTGAGCGCTTGGGGGAGATGATGTCAGTAAATCTCTGCTTTATCCCTGCGGTCACTGCCCACCCATTTTCGGCTGCGGCGTTTTGACCGTGCTCGCTCTGTAGCCCACCCAATGTGTGCCAACTGCTGGATCTCGGAAGTGGAACGAGTGAGTACGGGAACAATAGCCCCCACTCCTTCCCCTGCTCACCCACTTCACAGATGATGGATCCACGGGCGGCGCGGTGTAAACAGATGCGCCGGCCTTCCGAGCGAATAGCGACGAGCACTGTAATCACGCACTGATTTCCACCTTGGGCTTAACTGTTATTGGTGGCTTTGATGGACGACTGATGCCTGGTCATAGGCGGGTCCAGGCTTAACTGTTTATGGTGGCTTTGATGGACGAGTGATGCCTGGTCATCGGCGGGTTCAGGTTTAGCTGTTGTTGGTGGCTTTGATGGACGACTGATGCCTGGTCATAGGCGGCTCCAGGCTTAGCTGTTGTTTGTGGCTTTGATGGACGAGTGATGGCTGGTCATAGGCGGGTCCAGGCTTAGCTGTTGTTTGTGGCTTTGATGGACGAGTGATGCCTGGTCATAGGCGGCTCCAGGTTTAGCTGTTGTTGGTGGCTTTGATGGACGAGTGATGCCTGGTCATAGGCGGCTCCAGGCTTAGCTGTTGTTTGTGGCTTTGATGGACGAGTGATGCCTGGTCATAGGCGGGTCCAGGCTTAGCTGTTGTTGGTGGCTTTGATAGACGGGCGATGCCTGGTCATGGGCGGCTCCAGGCTTAACTGTTGGTGGCTTTGATGGACGAGTGATGCCTGGTCATAGGCGAGTCCAGAAATGCCCATGGGGACAGGGACTCGGGCACAGTCGAGTGTTCAGAACATAAGACTGGCAGAGCGCAAATCAGGTACTTCCGAACGTTTGAATTCAGGTGGCAGCCTCACGCGACCCGGGGTGTAGAACAGCTCCGCTCACATGCGGCTGATGTGTGAGACTGGTACAGGGTCATCCAGCTGATACAGCTGGTCCGTCCTGTCCAGCTGGACGGAGCTGGGACGTCAGTTGGTCAGTTTGAAAATACTCGCCTGGCTACAGTACGTCCAAAGATTTGCTTGTTTTCAACTCGCTGCCAAAATAGGTACTGAGGAACGTTTTGGTAAGCCTCTAACCCGGGCTTTCGCTGTCGATTGTAGTCACATCTACCTACTGTCTGGCAAATGCGGTTGCCATTTGTTCAGTCCTCACCGTTGTGTCACTTTCCTTTTATTTGCGTTGCCATTTCGCGTGGCATTTCGTTCTCACAATCGCATGCAGCAAACGAAAATAGGTTGAGAGTTGAGGTGTTGAAAGGTTCTAACCTCATTTCATATATGATTTGTCATTAAAAGTTGTGCCATTCTGACGGGCCATCATGCCGATAAAAAATCATCCTGAATCCGTTTCATGATACCTGTGTGCGGCTGACCCTTGCTCGATAGCTTGTTGAGGCCGCTGCTCGGCTGCGGGCGGATGTCCTCTTTAGTGTCGCGGTTTGGTGTCGTCAGTAGTGTCGCGGTTCGGTGTCGTCAGTAGTGTCGCGGTTCGGTGTCTGCCGTAGTGTCGCAGTTCGGTGTCGTCTGTTGTGTCGTGGTTCGGTGTCGTCAGTAGTGTCGCGGTTCAGTGTCCTCTGTAGTGTGACGGTTCGGTGTTGTCGGTAGTGTCGCGGTTCGGTGTCGTCTGTAGCGTCGCGTTTCGGTGTCGTCTGTAGTGTCGCGGTTCGTTGTTGTCTAAAGTGTCGCAGTCTGGTGTTGTCTGTAGTGTCGCAGTTCTGTGTCGTCTGTAGTGTCACGGTTGGTGTTTTCTGTAGTGTCGCAGTTCTGTGTCGTCTGTAGTGTCACGGTTCGGTGTCGCCAGTAGTGTCACGGTTCGGTGTCGCCAGTAGTGTCACGGTTCGGTGTCGTCTGTAGTGTCGCGGTTCGGTGTCGTCGGTAGTGTCGCGGTTCGGTGTCGTCGGTAGTGTCGCGGTTCGGTGTCGTTGGTAGTGTCGGGGTTTGGTGTCGTCTGTAGTGTCGCAGTTTGGTGCTGTCTGTAGTGTCGCAGTTTGGTGTTGTCTGTAGTGTCGCAGTTCGGTGTCGTCGGTAGTGTCGCGGTTCGGTGTCGTCGGTAGTGTCGCGGTTCGGTGTCGCGGTTCGGTGTCGTCGGTAGTGTCGCGGTTCGGTGTCGCGGTTCGGTGTCGTCAGTAGTGTCGCGGTTCGGTGTCTTCTGTAGTGTCGCGGTTCAGTGTCCTCTGTAGTGTCACGGTTCGGTGTTGTCGGTAATGTCTCGGTTCGGTGTCGTCGGTAGTGTCGCGGTTCGGTGTCGTCAGCAGTGTCGCGGTTCGGTGTCGTCGGTAGTGTCGCGGTTCGGTGTCGGTAGTGTGGCGGCGCGGCATCGGACGCTGCCAGATGGGACGTGCCGCGGGTAACGGGGCGTTACCGAGCACAACACTCTGTCAGGATGACGGCCTGTTGTCCTGTGACCGTCGGCAGTGATCCAGCCCCGAGACCATTCGGTCGAGACCGTTACCAGCGCGGATCTTTGTGGAGGCGTGCCAAACACCGGACCGCCTTTTTGTGCCCACTGGTGTTGTAAGCACCTCATGACGTGTCTGTAAATGCTTGTGCTTCCATGAGCCAGTGCCGTCACCAGGTCTAGATTTGGAATCCGTTTCCAGACGTTTATGACTCGGTCGTAACTTTGAAAGAAGTGAGTGATCTTTCACGGGCGGACCCAGAATGGCACAGTCGGTTAGCACGCGCGTTGGACTCGGTCCGCCGTGACATTTTAATCTGCGGTGTCGCGGGTTTGAGCCCACCAAGAGGTAGGATTTTGCGCCCTTCCCCAACTCACGCACGGTTTACCTACTCCCTCTCCCCTCCCACACCATATGACATCGGCCGTTCTTGCGTCCTTCACCTCCGTTTCAATGGGGTGGGTTTTCGACAACCCCCTTGATCTCGGTTCCTTTGCTGGGTAGCCAAGAAAAACACGTGAATCGTGGTATATAGTCCCTATGAGATTATTAAGAAATTATACATATGATTAAGAATATTTAGATAATGTTTTGGCTCTGGTCAATATTGAGATCAGGACAGGTCAAAGCAGGTGACAGGATAGACATTGTTCCCTCTAGCGTCTCAGTGGGCTGAGTTAGAGTTACTTTCCTGGTGGCATTCGATTCCTGTCGTTACGGTGAATCAAATGATGTATAACCTAAGCATACTTGGTCAATATGTACAAATATATTTGCATAATATCAGGTAAATGCCACCATCTGACCTTACATTGCCAATATGCATTTCAGATAACTTGCCATCACAATTCAAACTTAAAAGTATCAAATTGAAAGCTCTATCACCATTTCCTGCGAAGTTTCTGACCCAAGTCTAAAAACCTGCTTAATTAGTCCCAGATGGTCTATCAGAGGTGGCATTTTAAAACTTGCAACATCATCCTGGGATCGACCTAATATACCGGTATTGTGAGAAAAGGAAGTTATTATAAGCCGTAGTAACAGAAATAGAGCCATTTGTTCGACAATCCCGTTTTCTCAACGTACTTCGTCATTGATATAAAAATCCCGTTACCACAACTTGTTGTACTCGATATTTGGGGGGACCTGGGCTGTCGGTGCGCCCCAAAACCCCAAACATGATGTACTCGATATACATATACTGTGATTGAATACCATATGAATAGATTAAACCCGTTTTCACTTGTGCCGCTTGATGAATTTTGTCAGCCTAGCTCACGTGATCTAGCCTGGTGACCTGACCTGAAATGATGCAAGCTGAACATTTTCGAACAAGTCGCACAATTTATCAATGTCAAGGTTTCCTAAGTACGGCGGCGCCGCGCCATCGTTTTTTTGGCACCGTCGGAAAAGGCCGAGAGGGGTATTAAAATACCTCCACTGTGGTGAGAGTTAAACCGCTCAAATTATTCGGTAGTCAAAGATCACAGATCGACCCCACCCCCTCCCCGATGGACCCTCGGTGCCCCCTGAGAACGGCGTTCCTCTGAAGGTTCGATAGTGCCCCCCATTGAGATCTCACTTCCCATCCTCCCAGGATGCGAAAATCGGCGCCCCGCAATAGGATTTGGCGCCCATCTGATAGGTTTTGCCAGCCAAAAGTGGCGCCTCTTTGGCCAGGATGCTGCCTCCCCGGCAAGCTGCCCCTCCGCCGATCGGCGATCCTGAATCCGCCTATGCCTCTGAGGCTTTTAACACGCACATTGACGGAGGACGGGTACCCGCCCCCTTCGGGTTTTTCGCAGAAAAACGGCGGCGCTAGCGCCGCCGTACTTGACATAACTTTTCTCACATCATTTTTATAACTTCTGTGAAAATTTTAAGGTTAGGTCATCTCAGGTCAGGTCACCAGTACAGGTCAAGTGACCTGACCTCAAAAAAAGTTTAAGATAGCATAAGTCGGAACAGGGTGAACTTATCTGATTGAAACTCATATCACATAATGGCCTTACCGAGTTCTCTAAAATATGTTCCAGTATTTTCGATATCGATGACCTAAGGTCAGGTACGAGGCATGGCCTCTCCATTGGAAATACATTGGAAAAATGGTTTTTACAGAATAACTCAGTAACGGATGGCGATAAAGAATTTATTTTAGCTGCATTAGACTCGCCTTGTCTTTGCGGTTCTAATGATATGCATTAGATATAATTTGACCCTGACCTGACCTCAGGTGAGGTCAAATCCTTGATGTGGCCTAGCAAGGTCAAATTATATATCATTCGATTCGGCTTGCTGCGAGCATTCATATTGTTCTAGTCGTTTTGCTCTATCTTTACTTGTTCAGATGTAATGGCCGAAAACCTTCATTTACATGTTATCCCTATGACGGCATGTTTTGACCTCTCGTAACCTTAAATGTGACCTGAAAAAGAAATGGTTCAAATATTTTCGATGGAAAAGTGGATGGGGTACCCAACGCCGTTTACCGTTGTTGGCTACCTACCGTGGTTCTCGAGATATTAGGGGGCGGGTACCCGCCCCCGTCAAAGCGAAGGTGGCTCAGACCCCGTCACTGCGCGTGGTAAATCACTTTGTTTGGCTTACATGCTCGGCTCGCAGTCAAACGCGACATATAGGTATGCGTACTGAGTACAGCTTTGGTTTCCAGTAAACATTTCCAGTTTTACGCTCATATTTGGGCCGTTTCCTCCCCTTCTCCCCGCCGCCCAGCGATATTTTTATCGGTGGACTCGGAAAAAACATCCCCAAACTTTTCACGATGCTGCATCCCTCGCCCTGTCTGGGTCTGTGGATATCATCGGCTGAGCTGGCAACACAAAACTGCGCACATTTTCAGACATTTTTCAGAGGCGGAGATTCCTCCTGCTCACTCGGACCATCTCCGGTGACCGAAGAGTGTACTCGGCGTTGGGATGTAGCGGTGGTAGACAGCCGCGCCGCCGGCCGGCGCCCGCCCGGCTGCCTCTGCCGATGACGTCACCGCGGCTGTAATGGCCGCCCGTGCTGACGTCACACCGGGGCGCCGGGCGGTCGGCGACACGTCGGGACGCGGTTGAAACGCCGAGCACTGGCCGGATGGCTGGTGAGGGGCCGGCGGTGCGCCGAAATATATGCTAGAAAAATCGAAGTTGATGGAAATAGTCCCCGGGTGTGTCATCGTCGTCATTGGGATTTAAAGGCGCACTATCCTCCACGGTCATAGAGTGCCCATCCCTGAGTGTGTTCGCCTTGGCCGGAGACCCGCTCACTCAGCTGTTGCCCGATGAATTCACTCGGGAGATCCGGGCAGCTTATGGGTTTTGCGAGGGTCGGAGATGGCACGCGAAGGCCAAGTGACGTTCAGAAATCCAGTAACTGGTTTTGGTGGCTTTTCATGAGTCTTATCTACCATGAGTCTTATCTACCAAATTGCCTAGTTGGCAACTTAATGGCAATGCCTACACGTCAGATTGCTTTTAAAGGGGCTATTAGACAAACGGGTGTGTAATCATCGTCACGTGGATGTCTTGCTTTGATGAGAGCAAGGGTGTTGCCGCGAAATTTGTATCGGATGAGCATACCGTGGACGAGTGATTAACTGAGGGAGGGGGTTGGGAGGGGGTGAATTTTTAGTATTTCAGCTGTCTTCGAAAACTCTACCCAGGGCACACTTAACCAACACATTTGTGTAGGTCCACGCTGGCAATAGGGAGAAAATACAAAAAAACCTAGATCAAATTCAAATATTTGATTTGCGAGTTAGGAGCATGCGTCACCCCCCGCCCCTCCCGATTTCTACTCCCATGGATGTGAGCTCATTTGTATTGTGTCGTTGTCAAAGCGGCAGAATATGGTCGTGTGCACTCGGCGGGGTCAGGAACAGTTGCCTTTGATTCAGGTGGTCACTACGTTCTATAGGTTTTATATGACACCCTCATTGCTAGCCTTAGAACGACCTCTCTTCCTTTACGTAATGGCCCGAGGAATCGAAACTGTCACAGTTGAACATTTGTTCCCGAGTTTATTTGGAATCGTAGCGTGGGAGAGAAGTTACTGACTGATGTAATAGAGAACTCCGGTGAAACCAGTGAGTTCGATGGAAGAAGACTCTGTGCGAGCCACGTGAGAGTTGTTCTGGTTGAAAGCTGACGCATCCGCAGCCTACGCTTGTCCCCCGGGTCGGTGCAGGCTCCGCCGCGCCTGGCTGACACGCGGCCTGTCAGCCGACGAATCGGTGCAGTGTCATAACCGATCTCATGGAATGTTGATGCTGACACCAAAGACTGAATGTATATATGTATTTATGTATTATGACATCCAAAACTGACCAGGACTGACGTATGAACACATATATATATATATATATATATATATATATATATATATATATATATATATATATATATATATATATATATATATATTATTATATAATGTATATATATATATATATATATATATATATATATATACATATATGTATATATGTATGTATCGGTGGCGAATCCAGGCATTGGCGGACGCAGGGGGCATTCCGGTCATGGCCCCCCAAAGCGCTGGAGGGGGCAAACTATCTTTTGGCCCCCAAACGCTGGAGAAAATTTTGAAAAAAGGTATTTACACTAGGTCTGTAGAGCAAAAATCTTCGCTCCCCCCCGGAGAGCGATCATGCACTCGGAGAGGTAGGTTATAATACTAGGTCTGTCCAGCACTAAAAAGGTGTTTACACTAGCTTTGTAGAGCAAAAAAAAAAAAATTCGCTCCCACCTCCCCCCAGGAGGAGAGGTAGACATGGGCTTGGCCCCCAAAACTGGGGTCTGCGTCCGCCCCTGAATCCAGGACTTTGTTTCCGGGGTGAGGGGCCTGGAGCTTTTCCCGGCATCGCCTCGGAACAGCCCCCCGGCTATGCATTTGCTATAGGCAATTGAACCTTTCCAGGGGGGGGGCTTGAGCTTCCTGTACCCCTTGTGTCCGCCACTAGTAAGTATGTATGATTCTGATTTTCAAAGCCCGCGGGCCAACTGTTATGTAGGCAGGAGTGCACCTCCAAACCCATACGGGCATCAATAATTTATTCCATGTGACCAAAAAAGTCGTTAGATGCATTATGTTCCTTAGCCGCACCATTACTCCCCGCTAGAGATTTGAAGTTGTTAAATACCCACAGGGCTACATTACAAGCCAAGGTTTTCGGCTTCGACAACTCCACGCTGTTGGAGGATTAGGACAATCATCTTATTCAGAAGCCCACCGGACTGAACCGGGATCGGGACTAGGAGGTTTTGTGGGAGCCACTAAGCTACCAATCCTCTTAAAGTTTTTTCCTGCTGTGCTGCAAAATGCTCGTTAATATACACGCCGAGGCACGGTCAGTGATTTAGAAAACCTAGTTGCCGTTGACGGGACTGCAACGAAGGTTGGGTTGCCGTACCTACTTGTGGGTTAGTCGTAATCTGATTAAAATGAGAGACAAAGATTAAAGGTGACCTTCGCATAGATTTTCTTTGCCCTTGCAGTATGAGTTGGATCCGACAGTTACATAAATATCAAATATCACTTATTACGTTATAGAAGCCATGGAAAAATCTCATCCCCCTCATTCCTCTACTGAACGAAACA
Source organism: Lepas anatifera (assembly GCA_034440635.1). Lineage (NCBI taxonomy): Eukaryota > Metazoa > Arthropoda > Thecostraca > Lepadidae > Lepas > Lepas anatifera. The sequence goes on along the minus strand of JAOTON010000826.1, from coordinate 1,241,429 downwards.
AACAAGCGTACATAAGTGCTGATGTGGCGTTATTGCTAGCCTTTTGAAGGCGGTAACATCCGTCGAATGAGCAGAACTGACACAGCTCCCCCAGAGTGGCGCCGAGCTGCCGTCAGGAGTTCTGGCGAGCCGACGTCTGCCTATCTGACCCCGCTCGTCGGCGCGCTAATCAAAGGTCGTCGGCGTCGACGGCTTGTTTCCCGCGGTCGCCGTCGCAACAGAGGGGGCGGCCAATGCTTGTAAACTGGTTACGACCGCGGCCAAGCAGCCGGGTCGCGTCCGCCCATCATTCACGGCCCACCACGCTCGTGTCGTGAATTACGGCCACTGTCTGTGGCGGGGGCCGGTGCAGCCGTAAAAGCGACAACAATGGCACCGGCTGACGGCAGATGCAGTCGCTGGGCAGACTGCCGCCTCCTCCTCATGTGTGTGAAGCTGCGTCTGGAAAATGGGATCGGTGCTGCCTCTGGCTCGGCTGACGTGCACCAGACACCGGCGTGGCATTGGCTGATTGCCGGGCGGCCGGCGAAATTGATTGGTGGCCGATGCCGGCAGGACACGCGGTATTGAACGGTCGCGTGTTACGCCGGCCGTGCGTGGGAACACGGCCGGCCCAGCTGCCGCCGCGGGGTAGCCCCACAGGGCCAGACGCGGCCTCCATAGGTCAGACTCGGCTCTCATAGGTCACATACGCCCTCTACATAGGCAGACACGGCGCCACAGGTCAGACGCGTGCTCTATTTGGGCCGACACGGCCCCGACAGGTTAGACACGGCCCTCACAGGTCTGACAGGGTCATCACACGTCAGACGCGTTTTCGGCAGGTCAGAGAGGATCCGACGGGTTCGACACGGCCCGGCAGGTCAGACACAGCGCCACAGGCCAGACGCCGAGTCATTCACAGGGTCAGACACGACCCCCACTAGATCAGGCATGGTCCTCAAAGTTCGGACACGGCCCTCAAGTCAGACGTGGGTCCCCACCGGTTGGACGCATCTCTAACAGGTCAGACGCGGCCCTGTAGATCAAACGTATCCTCCACAATTGATAAACGGCACTCCCAAATCAGACACGGCCCCTTCAAGTCAGACGACGCGTCCACCACAGGGTCAGACGCCCCCACAGGCCAATTACGGCTTTCCTACGTCAAACACGGACCCACAGGTGAAAATGGCCCCCACGGGTCAGACACGGCCCGTTAAAAAATGACCCCACAGGCCGGACATGGTCCTCGCAGGTCAGGCACAGATCCATAGGTATAAAACGGCTCCTACAGGTCAGACACGAACCCACAGTTCAGACACTGCTCTCACGTTCCAGACATGGTCCTTGCAGATCGGATTCTAACCCCCCCCACGCCCTCACAGGTCAAACATGGTCCTCACAGGCCCGCTGGGTGGGGTCCTCACAGGTCTTTAACACGGCCTTTCTGGATCAGACGTGGTTCTCACAGGTCTGACACAGCTTCCCTTGGTCAGACGTGGTCCTCACAGGTCTGACACAGCTTCCCTTGGTCAGACCTGGTCCTCACAGGTCTGACACAGCCTTCCTGGGTTAGATTTGGTTCTCACAGGTCTCTGACACGGCTTTCCTGGGTCAGACGTGGTCCTCACAGGTCTCTGACGCGGCCTCCCTGGGTCAGAAGTGGTCCTCCCAGGAGGGATACGGCTCTCAGAGGTCACGGCGTTGTGTTGGCTGACCCGAGACCGCAGCGGTGCTTCGGGGCTGGAGAAATCCAACCGCTGGCACGCGAACGAAAGCACCAGATTGCATCAACACGCAAATCTATGCGTGAGTGGAGGATCTGACGAAAATAAACAGCTGCGCCCTTCGGCTAGTGCTGAAAACTGTTCTCCAAGATATCGTGTAATACGCTCACTGAAGCATCCATGACATGGGCGCCCTAATCTTTTAAGATCTTGTGATGATTTAAGTTGCCGCTTCTCGCCGCGGCTCGCACACGACTTCCCGAGAGAAATGAGAGCGGCTGCCGGCAATACGACTCCGGCATTACGTGTATCCCCAGGCGAGGAGCGAGAGGTTGCGTGCCCTCGCTGATCCATCAATGAGGAATGGGTCGTCTCGACAGCGCACCGATGCGAGCACTCAGATTCCACGCGGGGGCTCAACACGGGAATGACGGACAGATGTGGGGACTCTGCGAGAGCTGTCAGCTCCTGGATATGTTCCAGTGGCTGCCCTCACATCGATCTGATTGATGTATCTAGCGCGTTGCCGAAAGGGCGCAAATGCGTGCTCCATCGAGAAAATCGTTCCTTCTCAAACGCTGTTGATGTACTTGAATGCTGCACCCTCAGCGGGCGCTTCTTTGCGTTCACGACCTTACGTTTCCGCGATTGCTTTTGGTCCTTTTTTGTCGTGCAAAGGAACATGAGGCAGTATTTATGACATAGGCCGTGGGGAGGCGCGTGTCATTGCGGCTTGGAAGAGGTTCGGTGTTGTGGGAGGGGCGTAAAGTGTTGTTCTCGTTGCAGCCGGAGTTAGCATCCTTGAGCTGGGAGTGTGCGGTCTCTTTAACGCCGACTGTGAATGGGCTGTATAATAGCCGAAAACTCATGAGAGCTGCTCACGAGGGAAGGCGGATCTGCGGTGGCAACGGAGCCTGACCAGGTAAATTTGTGAGCTTTTCCATCCGTGTGTGCAAAGCAGTCACGTCACGGAAGTCGCAAATCAGTCATTTGGGTGCTAGATGTGCCAGTCATGGTGAGGCTGGCTACTGAAACCGCAGGCTGCAGGCGTTTGGATTCTTTTCTTCCTTTATCATAATTCTAAATTTCTTTCAGTTTTAAGGTCTGCTCTTTCAAGAAGACATAGTTGAAATTAGACTTAGTTCAAATTAGACATAGTTGAAATATGTGCGCCCGAAGTTAGCTCTGCAACCTCCATAAAGATTATGTCATAATTACTGCTGCCATATCGCTGCCATATCGCTGTGTGACGTCACCCTGGGAATGGAATTCCTTTAATGGGCCAACCTTATCTAAAGCAATCTTACCTCTGAGTATGGTGGCAGATTCTCCGTCGGATGTGTTCTCTGCAGTCAGCTGTACCCGTCAAATGGGCGTGACGGGGCTTGACTTGCAGACGGCCCGGTGATTCGAGTCCGGAGGCTGGTTGAGATGATTTATGGGATAGTGTGCGGGCCACTGCAGCAATATCCCGTCCCCAGCATTTTGCAGCGTGGCTACTCCATGCGACATCAACATCTGTGAGGTAAAGTCGTAAAACATAGGAGTGACGTGAATGGGCTGGATGTAGGGGCGCCTGCCTGTTGTAATAGTGGTCGTGTTCGGAGCTCTGCTGCATCACCCAAGGATCCATTCTGCAGGTGATGTGTGACGTGGTTTCATGGCCCCAGGCTCATAAAAGGATCGCTCTTCAGGTTTTGATGAGAATCAGGCCGTTCGTATTTGTTTTGCCGTTTCGACTTTATCTTTCTTTTGTGGCCTGGAATGAGTTAAAACGAACCTGAGCGCTGTGGACATTATGAATAACGACTCACATGATCAAACATATTTTCGTTAGCTTAAAAAGAGTCTGCATGCCAGTCAATTCTGACTGATTATAATTGTCAATCCCTGGACTTGCACTGCCTGTTGTCAATTCAGTGGAACAAGGGCCTGGAGGTGGGCACCCAACAACAGGTAAAATCGCACCCAGCTGCGAGCTATCATCACCCACTGTCGAGTTAAGAGGGTACCTTTCCCGCGAAGCGATACTGACTGGGCTCATCACACTGGCCGTCGCAGTTCACCGGCCAGCGTTGGCTGGCGCTGCGCCTGCCGTGCAGTGTGCATTGAGCTGACCCGGCGGCGGCGGCGGCGGCCCGCGGGCATGGTGGCACGCTAACAGCAGTCGACATGCAACCCACCACCGACCGGCGGCGGCTCAACGGGCGGCCGTCACGCGCGCCGGCGGCACAGGTTCCGGCAAAAGCAGGCCTGATTCGCGGGAGCGTCGCCGTCACTGGCCGCGGCCGCGGCCCCCGGCCCTGCCGCCGTCAGCAGCCACCGGCGGCAGCAGCCGAGCTGCGACAGCCCTCCGAGCTGCCGAGGCCACGGCCCGGCTGCATGCCGGTGCGGTGAGAGAATCTGACAGCCGCTGCACTCAGTCTGGACTGGGTAGGAACTGACTCGCGTACCGCCGGTGTGCAGCGGTCAGTTATAGCCGCCTCACTCAGTCTGGAGTGGGTAGGAACCGACTCGTGTACCGCCTATGTTCAGCGGTCTGTTGCAGCCGTTGTACTGGGTCCGGAGGCAATAGGAACAGACTCGCGTACCGCCGAGTTCCAGCGGCCTGTTACAACCGCTGCACTGAGTCTAGAGTCAGTTGGCAACTGACTCGTGTACTGCCGGTGTCTAGCGGCCAGTTAGCCTTAGTCGGTGATGTAATCCTTGAACAGTCGCTGCCATGTTTTCTGAATCGCCATTCGACGACATTCCAAAAGGAATACGTTCGCGGCATATGCTCGGATTTAAATGTTGAGAGAAATAATTATCTTCTTAGACTCGCTTCTTGGCTCAAGCTTACCTTGTGACGAAAGGCATTGATCTGCCATTTGGAGCGTATAATCGTTGGCTCAATTACTAACCACTGTTGGTGGCGCAAACGGCCCGTCGCGGCCGAGTCTTCCTGGCTATGGCTCCGTGGCCTGCTGCTGTCCGCTTAGGTCTGATCGGACACATGTTTTTTTAGTGACATGCCCAGAAGCCCCTGGTTCTACCCAGCTTCCTGTCAAATATAGTGGAGGATAAGTGACATGACATACTTATATCCAGCATCATACCGGCTCTCCTGGTGGGTACTGCATGTACGAGTTTCCATCAAGATGACTCGGCTTGCAGTCTGTGTACCGCTCCCTTTCCCTCCATCCCAGTCGGCAGCCGTCCCCTGCATGCAACAATTACCCATTCCGGAAATCACTTACTAGCTCCATCTTCAGCCATTACAATGCTCGTGATGGTAAAAAACCGTTGGACACCGGCCCAGGGCAAATTAGCACGCAAGAGCCTTTGTACTTGCAAGCATTTGTTCTGACACGGCCATCACGAGAGTTCACATCAAATGCGGTAGCTCTGTTCATGCGACACCCATCTGTCTAGCCGTGTTATTATCCTCCGGACGTTTAGGTAATTAAGAGCTGACTCGTGTATTCATTCATTTTTCCACATGTGTAAGTAAGCACAGGTGAACCGTCAGCAGCATCCACCCCAGGAGGTGGTCGTCCGGTGTGTTGCGGGCTGGTCCGCTCCGTGCCAGCTGTCCGCTGACCGCCGCCGCCGCCGTTCCGGACTGAGTAGTGCGACGCGCGGTAACGGCGCAGCGTCACGAGCGCGCGCGCCGCCGTCGTCTCAGCTCCGGCGTCGTTACGTCGGAACGGTCGGGCCGTCAGGCGTTAGTGCCTCGTTTCACCGCGTCCGGCGACGCTTCCGGGTCTACCTCAACACTGGAGAGGGGACCCAGGCCGGCGCTGGCTGCCGCCGCCATGAGCACGCGCTAAACCCGACCATTTGGAGTCGGGCTCATTTTTTACACGGTGAAATACTTTGCTGAAGCAGGGAAAGGGTTTGTTTCGCTACATGTGCATGCAATGGCGTACAGGGTAATGTGGGCTAGTAACATAGGGTGTATGGGTGTGTGTCAGGGTTTTGGGTGTGCTTTAGTGACTTTTTATATCGGAGAATAAGGGTTGGGGGACGTGATTATTTTGATTGTAAGGAAAAATAATCATTTTCAAAGTTCAATCAGCAAAGTTTTTAGATTCAATATTTGTATGTATCTTGTCTTTGTCATAACTAACGCTATTACTTGCACCAGACAGCTAGCACACAACACATGCTCCAAATACCTCACGCTGCAGCCTCCCACTGGTCCACTTTTTATTTCGACATCGCGGGGGTAGGCTTCAGCCCAGTGGCGGATCCAGGACTAGATTTGGGGTTGGCAGGGCTCGAGCATCCCCGGCCATCGCCCGGGCACAACTCTCGGCTGTGTAGTTTCTGTAGACATTCTGACATTTCGGGGGCGATGAGCCCCTAGCCCCTCCCCTTGTATCTGCCACTGCTTCAGCACATCCCAGACTGGACCGTCCCACCATCTCAGGCAGGCACCACACACTGCACCTCGCCTGGATGTTGTATTATCCGAGTTTTTATGGTGTAGGACTTAATGTTCCACCTTTGGACTTTGGAATAAAACTCACCAAAATACCCTGGGACTTTTTAGCATTCAGTGCTCATATTCCCAGTCATCGATGTTCGGATAAATTGGTCACGGGAGCGGAGAGTCGCTATTGGAATAACAGCTTCAGTAGTAAACGAAGGGTGGTGAAGAAAGAGGTGGTCCGAAAGGCTGGTGTCCCGAAAAGTATCTCTGATTTCCTTGTACCTTTGCTGACCTTAAATGCAAGCGAAGTTTTACCTGTTTTACGTAATTAAATGTTGCATTCTGTGAGGAAAAAGTGGGCTGTTTCCTCCTGATGAATTGTAACGGTGGGAGCAATGTTAATATGCTATTCGATCTTCTCGAATCTAAGATGGAACCTGGTCAAAATCAATATTCGGGCACACCCATTCCTCAGACTCTTCACGATGCAGTTGGTTGAGAAACAGTTGTAAGCCGCCAAATGCTTGTCCACCTCGAATTTGAGGCCAGCGATGCCGTCGAGGCTCTGAATACAGTAGTCGAGGCTCGAAAATACAGTAATTTGTTTTGCATAATATTCCTTCTCGGAAGCCAGGAGACGGATCAAATAACATAGTAATGCTTTATCATCATATCTCTTGCCTTAGGCCTACAGCATCTTTCAACCTTTATAGCGCTGGAAACGTTCAATCATTACCACATCTGCCTGCTGACATCGCTTGAATCGAGCAGGATGTTACAGTGTGGCTCAATACTGCGGATGTGAGTTTGCAGTCATATGAAAAGGAGTTATAGTTTTGCGTGTCGGAATAGATCTGAGGTCAGCATCGACATCAGCATCTGCTAATGGACCTGACATTTGATACCCGCCTCGGATCCAAGATCGGTCACAGCCTGCTGAAAGCCTTACAGGATCTGACGGTCTCTGGGGACGTGTGGCTGTTGGTAGCGTGTAATGCGAACTACCAGAGTGGGCGTGATACGGCATCCCGATCGGTGATCGGCGATCTGACCGGTGTGTTACGAAATCTTGTGATGTACGGGATTTTTCCGATCTAATGTTTGTGGATTGCTTAGGCTCCGGGGGTCTCAAGCCTCAAACCTGATCTATGGATTTTTTCTAAGCCGGAGTTTCTTAGTCGTCCTCTTTCAGGCATTCGTGGGATGTTTAAAATAGGTATATTTTTTAGCCGTTGATAATGATGCGATAATGATATGATAATGATCGAAGTGCTCAAGTGTGTATCTAGCTTATTCAGACGTTCACACATATTTTTCAAGGTATGCATGCATCCTCATGACATCCGCTTAGTGTATATTTGACCTCCATGAGAGACTTTCCCTTGCGAAAGTCCTGGCTGGCCTCGTGCTTATGTGGGGTTTGCGTGCTAACTTCATCCGGCGGGGGCCATTGATGGAGGGTTTAAAACTGGCCGGCCGCTAATGGCCAGGCGTTAATAACACTCGTTAATGACGCCGGGGCTGGCGGCGGTCGCCCCGCCGTCTGCCACCCCTGCTCCATTTCAGAGGTGCAACACCTCGACCGTGGCCCAGCACTGGCCCAGCACTGGCGTCCGCTCTTATGGTGTATAGAATTATCGGAGGAAATATTGCATCTCCGGTGGATAGTCGGTGTGTGTTCGTTAGGTGGATCACCTGCCATTATAAGCGGATTATTTTCACATCTGAGATCATCGTGTGGCACCTCTATTGCTATGTTGCATTCTGGCGTGACCTGGCAGTGCAAGCACGCTCACTGTTGAACCCTGAATGACCACTAATTGAAAAGGGTGGCGTGAATATCCAGTGAGGTGCTGCGGGCACCACCGCACCCCGTTCCTGGTCACCACCCCGATAGGCGCTGCGGGTACCCTCAGGCGCTGCGGGCACCCTCGCACCCCATTCCTGGTCACCACCTCGACAGGGGCGGACGCAGACCCGAGTTTTGGGGGCCAAACCCATGTTTGGCTTTCCTCCTGCGGGGGGGTGAGCGGGAGCGAATATTTTTTTTGTTCTACAGACCTAGTATGAACACCTTTTTTCAGTGCTAGACAGACCTAGTATAAGCTACCTCTCCAAGTATATTATCGCTCTCCGGGGGGAGCGACTATTTTTGCTCTACAGACCTAGTGTAAACACCTTTTTCAAAAATCTCTCCGGCGTTTGGGGGGAAATAGTTTGCCCCCTCCAGCGCTTTGGGGGGAGCTTGGCCGGAATGGCTCCCCCTGTGTCCGCCAATGCACCTCGACAGGAGCAGGAGCATGAAAACGGGTTAAAGGGATTGGACCATGTGGTCCAAGTTCTAAAAAGGACAATCTGTGTACAAAACGGGTCTGAAAATCAGGAAACCACATTTTGTTTCAATCTCCAATCGCTCAGATATCGCCGCTTGTCTTAATACGCTGCGTTGATTCAAGCATCGCGTTTAATCACGAATCTGGTAGCTTGCGGCGGCTTGCGACATGTAAGATCTAGTGGCCATGCCATTTTTCAGCATTTATCACGTGACATGCGCTGCCAGATGATAGGGGATTCGCCCATGGTTTGAAATAAGGTAGGAAGTCCCCTGCGTCGAACTTTAGATCGTGCGGAAAAAATTTATATAGAGAGCTTTGGGTGAAATGACATACCAAACGTGGTTTCTTGACACGTTCTCAAAATTGTTATCTCGGTTCAAACCCATTATGGAAGTGTACCCTTTAAAGCCAGGACCGAAACCCAGTATTAATTTCCGACGGCAATGAAACCACTAGGTCCTCTAGAGCGATGTTTATCGTGCATAAAGGTATTTTAAACGAAATTGTAATAGAACCCTGCCACTTGTTGTTCGTGTCCATATCTTTGCAGACGAGAGTGGAATCCAGCGGCGTGGCATAGTCCGCAGTGAGCTCTCTGAGATTCCCCCGTGGGATTTGGTTGTACCAACGTCAGACACCTCCCTGGCCCATACACCCAAGGCTCAGAAATCTCCATTAGAAACAAGCCAACTAGCATTAGAACATATTCCATTCTACTCCGAACATGTAGCTATCTACACAGATGGTTCTAAAACGGAAAGTGGAGTGGGCTGCGCGTTTATCATCGGGACAACAACGCGCGCGTTCACGCTACCATCACTCGCATCCGTTTTTACCTCAGAACTTGTTGCTATAGAGAAAGCGCTGTGCTTTGTGGAGACATGTGAAGTAAGAAAGTATGTTGTTTTCACAGACTCACTGTGCAGTATTCAGGCTATTAACAATTTTAACTCCGATAACGATATCATCAAAAAGATATTGCGACGCACCACTGGCCTAGCACTGGCAGGGAAGCAGATTACACTCTGCTGGGTGCCAGCCCATGTTGGATTAGCAGGCAACGAGGCAGCAGATTCAGCAGCAAAAGCGGGCCTCGCTCAGGCCATGCACGCGACGGGTGCCGATTCCTGCGACTGACACATTTACATACATTCTGCGTCACCTCCTCAAAGAGTGGCAGCGCCACTGGAGCGCCAACACAAACAACAAGCTGCTCGCAGTGAAGCATGAAATTGGTGAGTGGCCTACGTCCTCAAGGCAGTGCCGGCGTGAAGAGGTTGCCCTCTGTCGGCTTCGTACCGGTCACACACTTGCCACCCATCGATACTTGTTGTGCGGGGGCGCGCGACCACTTTGCCGTCGCTGCGGCTCCCCTCTCTCCGTGAAACATGTGTTGGTCTCATGTCCCAGATACGCAAGGGAAAGAAAGGAGCAGTTTGGGGATCGGAAGCGAGCGTTCACGCTGACTGATCTGATTGGCCGAGATTCAGACATGGTTGTGCGCGTTATGCCATTTCTTAAAGTCATTGGTTTTACGCTCATATATGACCCTGGTTAAGCAGTAGACATAGTTCGTGGTTAAGCAGTAGACAAAGTTCGTGACCTCTTTTTTTAACGCAAGACTTTTGGTCTTTGTATCTCTTCTAGATAATTATATTAGCAAGTTTGAACGTAGCCGAAACCGAAATGGGCGCTATATGACCAACACTGGTTGGCGCGCCCTTAAACTCAAATAACAAACAAACAAACAAAATTGCGTGACGCCGACTCCTTGCCAGATTGGTTTGGTGCACTTGCGGTAGGCTGGAAATTTGTGTAAAAATTAGAACCACCCCGCTGTGCTTGCAGTGCTTCGCGGTATATTTTGAGCGCCAATATGCTTTCCTGCCCTGTTCCTCACGATATCGCGAAACGGGCGCTTTCCTTCACCGCTGCGTGCAAATCACCACGGTTCACGGGGTGCAGGGAGGTGGTTTTGTGGGGGGAACTGGGGTGCTGCAACAATGCCGCGGTGCTCCGTGCAGACCGCGCCGGCCCACTTCCGCTGCGGGGCAGTGGCGGAACCGGCGGAGCAGGGGCTTTAAATCGAATACGGGCGGCACTGGGCGAGTAGAGAGGTCAGCGGGGTCGGTGTCACTGGCGTCAGTGGCGCGTCGTGGGGCTGGTGGCGGCTTACAGAGGTTGCAGGGGAGGAACTTCTGGAATGGAGTATACTGTAGATGGAGGAAGATGTAATTTGGATGAATTAGTATCGCTAAGTGCTGCAGGGGCACTGATCTCACTGTTCCTATTGTTCCCTGTTCCCATGCCCACTGCGCAGCGGAGCACATGGGCTCGAGTGTTGATAGACTGCATTCTTTCCCCAGGAGAGGAAACATTTTTTAACTAGAAGTGATATTCTTTAAGCACGCGAGCAGATTCATGGATGAATAGTCTATAACTTGATGCTGACCCCTCCTTCCGCTTAATAGATAAGCTCGGGAGATGTGTTGATAGATGTGGGGGCGCTGTCGAGATGTTTTGAAGCACATCGCTGGGTTTGGGAAATGGTAAATATTTGTGTTTCATTATTTCACCGCGGACGTCACACATCTGTCTAGTGCATGTTTTCTCGGTGTGATGTAATTTTGCCTCTGAGACCGTGATTTGTTTCCATCCTTCAAGTTCCTGGCGGTGATTTATGAATAACTGGCCCTGATGCTATTGAACGTTGTAGCGTACAAGCTGACGTGTAACAGGTACATATCGCATGAAGTGCTGGTGTCTGCCTGATTAGTGACCGCGCACTCTGAACTCGTGTCCCAGTTGATAAGCTGCCTGGTTGGACACAATGCTCTCTGTCACAGGTAAGCCTCGTCATGGCTGACGTCACTGGGACATCACATGCCGAGACCGATGACGTGGTGGGGCGGTGAGTACTGACACTCCGCGGTGACGTCACGATGGTGTGACGTCACCGCTGGACGCGTGACGTGTCGGCGGAGTATCGATCAGGCGGCGTGTCGTTTTGATGGATAAAGCCGTCAGCGCGGCGTGTAAACAGGGGCTGGCGTTAGCGCGGTGCGATAGGACCGACCCGGGGCAGATACGGCGCCGGCGCGCGTAACCACGAGTGACACGGAACAGCTGTACGGGGCGTAATCGCGCGGTATGACAGAGCTGATAGCGCCGGCAGTCTAGTATAGTCGACACTGGAGCTGGCCAGCGGGGTTTGAATTCAGTAGTAAGCTGGGTGTGGGAGAGGATGCGGTGGCGCAGTGGTAGCGCGTTCATTTTCCACGCCGCTGACCCGGGTTCAAATCCCGGGCGGGAATACTGAATAAGGACTCACGGATTTTCAATTAATATAATAAAATATCAGGGCTTATTAAATATAACAGGGCTAAAGTTGGCGATGTCATGTGAGTTCGGCATTCGCTTTGTCGGAAAGCCCCTAGGCTTCTGTTAGGAGATCCTGATACATTTGGTAGGCAGGAGTACTGACAGGTATGTGGGTGCTCTTGTGGGTAAGAGTTGGTGATTTCATATGAACTTGACATTAGCTGCGTTGCGTTGCAAAGCCCGAAGGCTACTCCTGGAAAATGCTGGGAGCGTTGGTAGGCAGGAGTACTGACGGGTAAGTGAGCGCTCGTGTAGTATGGTGTGGTCGGGGACCGCGTCTGTGGTAAAGGAGCGGATATCTCAGGAGCCGACTGTTGGGCGGGGGAAGACGCCTCAGGAGCAGTGTCATTATATGTCGGCGGCGGCGTCCCTTCTCACGGCGATCAGCGCCGCCGCCGACGCGCTCATTTCCGGTACGAACCTCTGCCGGGCCGATCGCCATGTCGGGGCCTCACAGCGCGGCGCCCTGGACAGCGACACAGAACTTGGTTATACGGGGAAGAACTCGGCTGGGTTTAATGCGGGAAGCAGCAGAAGTGATATTTTAATAATCCGGCTGCACCAACTTTGCGTCTGGGATTATTGACTTCCATATACACACGCTTCTGATGTTTTCAGCCGTCTATGATAAGGCGCTGTCCACAGGTTACATACCGCATTGTTTGTGTGTGTTTTTTACCCTCCTGCAGACCCACGTAATGCTCTCTGACTCTCATGTGTAACGTTTGATAATGCTGTGGGTGACTCCTCCCACCCCTCTGCGTTACGTTATTTATGGACAGTTTAGAAATTACACCTTCCCTCCCCGGACCAATCTACATTTGTACAAAGCGACATGTTTGACGACATTAGTGTGACAAACTATTTGTTTGTTCTCTTCCTCAATTGTGTGTGGTAAAGCACGCGAGAAATTCTTTCAGCTTTTATATTTATCCATAAAATTTTTAAGTGAGTGCTTCTGGGACTTGAGTGTTTGTGTGCGCTATCCGAGGTGTTCCTTCCCCGCCCCACTACACCAACGATACGCGCGGGTTTGGCCTTCAACCGACGGGCAGCGTTGCGCGGGTGGTTTTACGGACTTCCTGCGTTCTAAACGCCTATACCCTACCTATACTTGTAGTAAAACAACCAGCATTTTATGATGGAGCTCAAAAACTCAAATGACGCTCTTTCAAATGAACAAGATTTTGGAGTCACGTGTGGGAGCAAACGAGCTAAATAATTAGTTTATGTTGTATCCGGCTACAGGTGCTATGTTATGCAGGGTTTTCTGTACAAAAATAGCTTATTATTTTCTGTAGATATCGCATGTCAGTGTAAGGAAAAATATCAACTTCATTGCCTTTGGTATTGTAGAATCACGGGTTTCTCAAACTTTGAAACTGCCCATCAGAGAGGAATAGAATTGTCACCGACGTCTTCAGGGTTTCGTAAGAATCCCTGAATGGAGGGAAAATTTGGCCGCTCGGCGCGACGATCTGTCGTGGAATGAATGCCCCGAAAGTAGATGTCTGCGTTTGGGAACCGCATCTTCCTTCAACTTGTGAGATTCTAGTCACATTCCTGGAAGGGTACGTTTGTGCTGTGAATATTTCGCAAGTAATCTTGTGTCAAGTCGGGTGAGATTCGGGTATGAAAATTTGCGGTTTCATTTCTTTTTAATATGAGTGAATACCAATCTCCTACAATCGGCCCCGAATTCACAGAACTGAATTTATGGTTCCGCGTTGTCGATCTTTCAGCCTACCATGCCTGATGTTTCAAACAACTGTACATTCTACTTGGCACTGGAGCAAATTACTGCAGCTCATCGCAAAGTTGTTACAGTGTCATACATCCCGCCGGAATTGCTCTGCAGGACGAGTTCATTGTGCTGGTGAACTATTCTGGTGCCGCGAGACTGCCCTCCATCGGCGGGCCTCGCGGGGCGGTGCCGACTTAAAAATAATCACATCGGGATTAGGTTAATTTGCATAACGAGCGGGGAGATTTACGGTCGGCTCCGGACACCGACTCAGGCAGGAAGCGGTCCCAAAGTGAAAAGATCCGGCGGCCGGGGCGGCGGTCGGCGGCGGGGCTCCGCTCCGGCCGTGTATCATTGCCTGGGGCGGAAATTACGCCCTGGGAGCCCGGGCGGCTGCATCAGATCCCGGCGGGGAAAGCCAGACGAGTAATTTTCACCGGTGACCCCACCAGGAGATAGTGGTTCATTTGAGCTGACTTGGAATTCTGAAAATATATGGTTTAGATGTATGCGTACACTTGACAATGGGCCGAAAGCACCCTCTATGAGATCACCTTTGGCTCCGTAAAGTATATGTAGCTTAGGAGTTTCTTCTTTCATGATGGTGCGTGAATGGTAATCTAACTACGCAATATGTCAACTTTTCGAGCCCGATTCAAGACTTGTTATATTCTGTGATAGGGGAAAGTGGGGGGTCATGGACACCGTGGGTAAGACGGACACCCCCTGTTTGGGACGAACTGACACCGCCACCACCGGAAAAAGCGTGTACTACGCTTCCTTTTAGCGCGCTCGGTCGCAGAGCAACGTTAGGTCCGGTAAGCTCTCTAGATTTTATAAAATTTTCATAATAGTAAAAATCGCAACTCATATGTATTTTCACAATCGAATTCGTAAGGTCATTGCATGTATGTTTTTATAGATACTTTATTGGTATTACGTACTATGGCTCTTCAATATGTTACATTTTGTTCATCGCAGTCGCTGACTGTGTAATCACAATGGCGTCCGATTCATGTCCAAGTTTGTTTAGGAAGGGCAAAGTGAGGTAAGACGGACACCACGTGTGGGGAGATGGACATTGTGTCCATGTTACCCCGCACAAGTGTACATTTAATTTTATATAATATATGCTTAAATAAACAAATTTATCAAGGGTTTTGGGGTCTAGCGATACACCTGAGCGGAGGCGAATTTGTCTGATGGTTTGGGGGGACATGGGCCCGAAATTCTAGAGAACATTTATTCACTGTGGGGTTCATCCACGGGCAGGTGTACCCTTCGACCCTCAGCGCCCCCTGAAATGGTCACGATGCCCCCTGAGAGATTGATCGGTCCCCTAAGTGTCGCTTCCAACTCCTCCTCTCAGGAGCGGGGAGGGGCGCTCTTAGCCTTGATTTGGCCCACCTGATAGATGTTGCGTTCCAAAAGTGGCACTCCCTGGCAGGCGCGCACCCAGGATTTTTATTTAATGGGGGGTGCCGAGAGGGGGCAGCAGGCCAGTGGAGGGGGCGCACTTGTTCACCCAAAGGGCGGCCAATTTTCGCATTCTGAGGGGGTGGGTGAGAGCGGTGAATTTTTTGCTCTACGGACCTAGTGCAATTTTTTTAGGGGGCGGCGTGTTGGCAGTCAGTGTAGCACTGCTTTTAAAAGTCAGGTGAAGGCCCATCCTTCCGCTCGATGGGCGCCTTCGGCGCCCAACATGGATGGAGGCGGCACTTTGGAGCCAAAGCGTTTGGGGGCCCGGGCCCGCTGCCTCCCCCTGCGTGCGCGTCTGCCCCCCTGGTCCGGATGGCGCCCCCCGGCAAGGTGCCCCGCCCCTTGATCGGCGATCCTGGATCAACCTATGCACAGTTCCACGACAGCCCTTGATACTTTAATCCTCCGTCATTAAAAAATTCAGAAAAGGTATGACCCCCTTTGACCCTTAGACGGAAAAAGTAAGAAAATGCCCCCTTTGCCGCGGCGGACGACAGTCACCTAGTGGGTGGATGCAGATGGAAATCTTCAAGGCCTGGTTCGATCACTTTGTTCATATTGTCCATCTTTCTCCATGGGGTGACCATGTTACCCTATTAGGTGGGGCGAAATGGACTTTTGCTACTTTTTTCTAAACTTAATGCAAATTTGAATATGATAATTATAGACACATAGCTGCTTGCACAGTGGTAGATAAATGTCTGCAGTATCTCTACAGCCAAAATAAGAATGAAACAAGCTCATTAAGTCATCAAAAACTCACACCATCGTTACAATGTCCGTCATCCCCCACTTTCCCCTACTTGCAAAACAGATATGACCAATTTTCTATTCAGCGATTCGGATGGAATATATGTAGCTCCGTTTGAAGCTCTGTGCATAAAGTTAAGAGTGATAGAATAAGGTTGTTGGCGTGAGTTTGGCGCGTTGTCAAGAGTCCTGCGCAGGTCCAAAACTGGGAATGCAGTGGCTCGGCGGTAGCGCCCGCTGACTCGGGTTCAAAGCCCGGCGGGAGTGCTGAATAGTAACTTCCTGATCCCCAGATGCCGTTCAACGGGGTGAGAATTGACGATGCTATATGGTCTCAGCCGTTGGTGTGTTGTTTAGCCCCAACGTGTAGGATACATCCTAACCAAAACGATTTTGCGATAATTTCGCAGGAGAAGAGGAGGTACGATTGAGCTCAGTGAATGGAAAAGCCGATGGCTGTGAAATTACGACGACCTTGATCACCTTGGCATAACAAGTCGACAGCGCATGTGCTAAGACAGCCGAAAATTTTTTGCCCTGAATTTTGGGAGAACCTTTCCCTTTTGTCCGTGATGCTCATCTGTTTAGTGTCCCAAAGTGAAAAGACCGGCCGAATGCTACTGAAAATCTCTTTTCGATATAATATTGGTGAGGTACCGAAATGTGGGGCGCCCAAAAACACGAGGTACCGAAATGTATTCATTGTTCAGCTACCCTTATCCAATTATTCATATTTCTGGCCATTTCGGAAATAATATTTATTCCTACCCAAAAACGGCACGGAAATCAATAACACGAGAAAAATATAAAATGACGTGGATTATGTCCATTGTGGCTTATGTCCTTAAATATGTGATGGAAATTGAGTACAATGCACAGCATGGATAACAAAGGGGCATGACGGCTCTTCGCCCAAACCCGATGATATTTTCCGATTTTCTTAAACAATATGTTTTCATGATTTTCCTTAGCATGATTTTCCTTCCAACCCGCCCCTCCAAACCATGGGCCCAGATCGAACACTGTAACTACGTAATCGGGCATACATGTTCTCCACAGAGTCCTAAAAGTATCTGGCAGAACATCAACCGCAGGTCGACATCTCATGACAGATGACTTATTCAATGCTTGTCACATTTTGAACATTCTAGAAAGGGCTGGGCCAGATTTAGCATTGTAGGCACGCAATTATCCGTTGTGGACTCGAGGAGATAATTAACGAACATCTTATCCTTTCACGATCATGTTTTTCGCTGCAGCACTAGCCAGCCTATAGAATGAGCAAAAAGATCAAACCGTACTGGGAATCCAAATCATCAGCCACCCTCGCTGGCTCGGCCCGCGCGCCAATCACCGTGAACACCCAGTCCGGCTCGGAGCAGCGGAACGCAGACGGCTCGGCCTTTCGACGAGCCCCTTCGCTGCGGCCTGACCGGCGGCCCTGGCTTTGACAGCTGCTCCGGTCGGACGGTCGGCGGCTCTGGCTTTCGGCCGTGCCGCTGGCTGGCCGCAGGCTTCGTTCCCAGCCGGAGCGCCAGATGGGTGCGGGCCCGGCGCGCCGCGGTGAAGGTGTCCGTAACGCCGCTCACCCGTCACCCGTCACTGGAGGGTGTTGATTCAGCCGGCGGTGCAGCGGCGGCAGTGGAGGGAGAGGTGTTCGGGACGGCTCAGCTGGCGGCCATGTGTGCGGCCCGACTCCCGGACCCGAGCCGGGACGTTGACCCTCCCAGTCCCGCCGCCTCCCCGGAATGCGCACCACCTTTGTCGATTATCGCTGATTAGTTAACCTTGTTCAGGCGGCAGAGGGAGTTCTCTTTCCCTGGGATGTCCAGAGAATACGGTTGTTACTGCCCGAAATGTGCAATTTTAGTCGCGTTTATGATTTCGAATTTTGAATAAAGTTGGAATTTGTTATGATATCTGTATTTTATAGAGGAAGGTTGGGTCGTGAGGGATATTAACCAGCGTCGTATGTTGAATAATATATTAATAATAACAATATATTAATTTGTATGCCGCCCCAGTAGCTCAGTTGGTAGAACATTGAGCTCCGGTCTGCTGCTCAGGAACATACAGTGGCAGTGCATTTGCAGGCTTGGGATCGATTCCCCGGAGACGCTCCGGCGCTCAATATTCACTCAACGTTGGTTGGCTGGCAACTGACTGGTGAGAGGGTGACCTGAGCAGGGCGGCCGTCCCTTTGCGTTGTGGGACGTTAAACTTTGGCTCCTAAATTAACCCTTTATTGTGGGAGTAGCTCGTTGTGGGGCTCTCGTGACAAGTCCACTGCTGACATAGTGAGGTTCCGACGCCAAAACCCGAACTTGCAACAACTTCGATAGAAATAATTTAAAGTAATGCTGCTTAAACCATCACCAATTCATTTTTCTATTTTAAAATCTTCTTGCACTGGTGCCTATTTCCTGTCATATTTGTAAGTCACACCATCAGAAAACTCCTTCGCAAAGCTAGCCAAAACTACAAAATACCAACTATCGTTAGGTTTGTCACATCATTTGTTCCACCTGCGCTGGCTCTCCGTTATGTCTGCCCGTTGGTGGACCGCCTTCGCCGTCCGCGTGGTGTCGGACTGCCCATTAGGCGCGACGTCGCCGGCAGCGACAGACTCGGCCCGCGGGACTGACGACGGCCCTCGTGCGTCGCAGCCGACGGCCGCCGCGTCGTCAGCGTTGCGCTGATTGGGCACATCTGCTCTGCGGATCCCGCCCGGTCAGCAGATTTTCAGATTGGCGCGGAGTTGGCCAGTCCAATCTGAAGCCGGGGAAGGCTTTCTGTGGCTGGGCTGACTCTTGGGCTTATACTATGCTTACATACCGTTCATTTTATGTTTGGAGGGCTAGATTTTTATACATTTTAACGGAGCCGTAACTTAAAACATGAGTTTAGATTGTTCTCACAACGATCTAGCTGCAGTGTACTGTGACCTGCATGACGTGGTATTTCCCGCGCCCTGAATTGCGGTGGGTCTTAAAACTTGCAGGATTTATGGTCAGGACTTGGCCAGAGTCGTTACAAGCAGGCTACCTTCCCCCGAGGGCCATGCTTGGGCTGTTGCTGAAGGCCAGCGGAGCAGCTAATAGGTTCGTGGAGCGCGCCACACGGTGTCCTTTGCAGTAATTATGATCTTGGAGATAGCATATTTATAATTTTTTACTTTTGCACACGCTTAGGCTTTTCCTCTGTTCATGTCTGATTAGTATTTTTATTAGGTTTGACAACAGTTGAAGTCGTGAATTCGCCTCAGAATTTTTCCTGGTGGGAGGGGGGGCTGGACTGGCGGTGACTAGGCATTGGGAATGGAAAGCCGAGCTCGAACATATTGGTTGTCTTTAAATATGCCTCTGGTCCGTTTCACGAACGTAAGAATGTGGGACATTAACATCGGTCTACGAAATTAGTGGGGGGGTGAAAACCACCAAGATGAGTTCCAACATTTTTTCCGCGGGGGGGGGGCGTTCTCCTGATTCTCTCCTTGGGAAACGCGTCCCCCGACCTCTCCCCCCGCTTTTGATGCCCCTGGGTTGAGTGTATCACCTCCGCTCCCCTTCGCCATTCTGACAGTTGTTTGCCCTCGTCCATATGTTTGCGGGAGTCCCCCGGCGCGGCACTGCTGCCCCGACGGCGCTCGTTTCCGCCGCTGTCGACGCGTCGTTTTACGGGCGCGCCACCTACGTCGTCGTCGACGATGGATGGCGCGTCATCGCTCGCCAGATTTGCCGCAGAGGGTCGTAAAGCGGCTCCGATCGCTCATCGGCCTGCGGCACCATTTTCTGTTTTCCCGGCTTTACCGCCGACCATTGCAATCATTACCGGGCCGTAAAAAGGGTCGAGTGGCTCGTAAAGGGCGAACGACGCAGCACTCGCAGCCTCCGGCTCTCCCGGCGCGCCCCGGGGCTTCTCGTCGAACCGACGAACAACCCGGCCCGGTCGACGCGGCCGGTGACGTCAGAGTGTGATGACGTCACTAGTTCACGGCTGTCGTGGTGGAGTGGTGAGGGTTCTCAATCACGGGGAATTTAGGGAACGGACCGGAGGCGTGCGCATATGCGACATTTGACCGTGTGAGTGCGTATCTATGCAAGCTTGGGTCCAAAGTGCGTTTTTGTTTGTTCGTGTGCTCGCGATGTAAAGCTTATTTCAAGGTGTGAATTATGTTTTTCCACGTCTTCCAGCATTAATTACTTTTGATACTTACTTCGTCTCCTCCGGAATGAGCAGTCCCAGTACAAATACCCTGAATACGTGAGTATTCCCAGTGGCAGATGCAAGGGGGATGGGGGGGGCAATCCCATACCCCGAAAATGCCTATAGTAAATTCATAGTCGGAGGTTGTTCGGAGGCAATGACGGAAAGGCTCGAGCCCTTTAGTCCCTCGCCCCGAAATGAAATATTGGATCCGCCACTGAGCTGCCGTTCAGGGAACGGGTTCTGTAGAACGCAACCACTATGCATCAAGTGCGCACTATCACAAGCCGGTTACATGGATGCAAAACGTGCTTAATACGTGGAACTAATTTTGCCTGGACCTCTGAAGAACGCTCATGAACGTACCGTGAAGAAATGGCGAATTTGCGACAAAGCAAAGGCATTCAAACAAGTGGAGTCTTTGCTCCCAATATAGCCTCCACCTCATCGTCACCCGAGACATTTATGCGTTTTCTACAGCCTAACTTACAAGTTACAGCACTTCTCTCGAAAATATTACGAACGGAAGCCGGAGGCTGAAATGTCTTGAAAGATGTAAATGAAACAAGCAGTCATTCCGGAAATAGTATACGCAGAACTTGCAGAAGGTCACTCATAATGGACCTTGGCGGGAAGCAAATAAGTCTGGCAAATCGGTATTGGAAAAAATTGTCAGGTCAGAACTTTTATTCAGTTTTTGTTTGCTTTCCAAAAAAATGAAATGACGATGTGTGTTATATTCCTAAATTTGTCAATGAATATTACAAATATATTCGTTGCCGCTTTGGGTGCATTAACAGAATTGTACTAAACCTGCCCTTGTATGCGGGGTAAATGTTCCGCACGCTATCCTTTAATCGCTCCTCTGTGACGTCCGATGACTCGGTGAGTGCTCAGTGACTTCGTTACAGCCGCACCTTCCGTGGACCCGAGCACCCGCCTCTGCTCCTCTGCACACACGAGCCGTGCGTCCTATGTACCCGCCCGCGGGTAATTCATAGCCCGTGTACTCGAGCGGCTCCGGCGTCTGCTTCTCTGTACACATCAGCCGCACCTCTTGTGTGTCCGACCAGCCCGCACCTCCGCTGGCGCTGACGGGCCGCACCTCCGCCTGTGTCGATGACCAGATCTACCCGTACCATCCTGATGGGTGCTGGCGGGACCCGGCTCTCCCTTGGACGCTGCCGGTTTTTTTTACTGGCTTCTGTTATAATGGTCTGGACCGTTCCCATATTCTGGGAAGGAGCGGCAAAAAAGCGGCTGACGGTGCCTGGCCGACTTAGTGTGGGGCGCATCACCGGGGCTGGCTCCAAAATGCGACGCAGCATTGAGACAGAGGACAGTCGCGGCTGCTGGTGCCTGCTTCGGACCCACACCTTGTGGAGATTAATGGCCGGAAGGACGACCAATAGCTCCCCGATTGGTGACCGCCCGGTGAATTGGCAATGCCGCTGTCGTTGGCCTTGGAAATGTCATCCAGGTACGGCAGTTGTCCGGGCCGTAAACTCAGCTTGAATGTCTATTGGAGCTCAGCTTGACGCCCACAGCCGCGTGGCGTTGAAACACACTATCTCAGTGCATATTGGACTGGGGCGGTGAATTTGGCGAACCCGTGACATTCTATGCCGGATGACGTGAATGATTCTGTGAATAAAGGTACGGAGCAAAGGTGGATACGAGAGGGTTGCTAGGGGGCTTAAGCCCCTCTCCCTCCCCCACCCCGGAATGTCAGGGTGCCTATAGTTAATGCATAGCTGGATGCTGTTCCGAGGCGAGGGCTTGAGCTTGAGGTCCCTAGCCCCCCTCCAAATGTCCTCCTCTCTCCAAATGTCCTGGATCCGCAACTGGTACAGCGTGATATGTTTTGTTTCCTTCGCTGAAACTCTGCTTGCTCGTGATATGTCTCGTTTGAAGCATTTTAGACAGTTTTTACTGCCGACATCGAAGCGAGAGCTCCGAGGAAGTGCGCCGTCATAATTTGGTAGCTTCCTTGTAGGGTGAAACCGGATCCATCGTTGGAGACCTACCCTTGGGTATACTCAGTCGACCGGAGAGATCAACACTCCCTTTGCATGAGATGAGTCCCTCGCCGATCGCCGTGCGCAGCTGCTGCTCAGAAAGGCTGTAAACTGCTTTAAACGGCTCCTGGGCAGGACTCTTCCGTGCTCCGCAGCGTCGGAGGGCGGCGCGAGTGCGCACAGCACTGGTGATGGGCGAGGGACTTCGTGTCGGTGTTAGTGAGCTACGTGCAGGCTTCATGAGTAGGTAGTTCAGATGTTTCCGACTTAAAGGGAAGGTGGCACCTTCATGACGTGATTTTAACTGAGATAGCCAAGTTGTAAAGCAAGTCGGAAAACCCGGTACCCAATATGTCACTCGTATTGGAACTAGATATTTCCGTAGAAAAAAGCTAAAAACTACCTGCAATGTTCCCCTCTCGTACCCCTAGCAGCAGGCCACAGTTGTCATGGCTGTTGGTGTGACGACATATGCGGACGTCACGATGAGCATCAGCCAATTGAAGCCCTTGAAGAGTTTCAAGTATGGTAGTGGTTGCCAGATCATGACATCATACACAGGCTGATATTTATTTCTTTTCCTAGAGGAGTATTTTAAAAATCAAAATATTGAGCTTATTGTATATTTTTTCAGAGAAATCATGAGTGTTTTCATTATTTTCGGCTAAAATTACGTCTAATTACACTAAATTCCAGGATTCGGCCAAGGTGCCACATTCCCTTTAAATGCGAGATCCTTTTTCATCTTGAAAAGACACGAGTGGTGACGTAAGGTAAGCTTATTTCGGCCCTAGGAGGTATAAAATCACCAGTTCTTATTTCATTTTTTTCAATATATACACACACACACATATATATGTAGATATATATATATATATATATATATATATATATATATATATATATATATATATATATATATATATATATATATATAAGTTACAATGATGTTTAGGCGAATTTCAAAAACTAAATTTATAAAAACATTATATTGCACCACATAAACGCGTTTCGTATTCCCTTCATCAGTATGCAGCACAATACATATATAATAGCATAATATACATAGCACAATACATATACAATACATACAGCACAATATATATATATATATATATATATATATATATATATATATATATATATATACCATATATACTTTTGTTGAAATTAGCCTGAATGCCAACATTATCCCTACATATGTGCGCCGGCGTTCTTTGGGAGGGGAAGGGACATCTCCTTTCTCCCGTTGTATTTGCCCCTGCGACTTGGTATCGGTAGCGCTGGGCCGCGGCAGCGTCTCCGCCGCGCCGTCGGTATTGTTCCTGCCGTATTGTGGCCGCCAATCGGACCGTGACGGCGGCTCCGGCGTCCCGCGCTCTGAACATCACCGCTGCCGCAGGCTGCGTGGCCTCCCTCGGACGAGAGCTGGTCTCTGCCACAACAGCCCGGCCTCTCTCCGATGAGAGCTGGTCTCTGCCACAGCTGCCTGGCTTCCTTTCGATGAGAGCTGGTCTCTGCCACAGCTGCCTCCCCCTCCAATGAGAGCTGGTCTCTGCCACAGCTGCTCGGCCTCCCTCCGATGAGAGCTGGTCTCTGCCACAGCTGCTCGGCTTCCCTCCGATGAGAGCTGGTCTCTGCCACAGCTGCTCGGCTTCCCTCCGATGAGAGCTGGTCTCTGCCACAGCTGCTCGGCCTCCCTCCGATGAGAGCTGGTCTCTGCCACAGCTGCTCGGCTTCCCTCCGATGAGAGCTGGTCTCTGCCACAGCTGCTCGGCCTCCCTCCGATGAGAGCTGGTCTCTGCCACAGCTGCTCGGCTTCCCTCCGATGAGAGCTGGTCTCTGCCACAGCTGCTCGGCCTCCCTCCGATGAGAGCTGGCACAACTGCTCGGCCTCCCTCCGATGAGAGCTGGTCTCTGCCACAGCTGCTCGGCCTCCCTCCGATGAGAGCTGGTCTCTGCCACAGCTGCTCGGCCTCCCTCCGATGAGAGCTGGTCCCTGCCACAGCTGCTCGGCCTCCCTCCTATGAGAGCTGGTCTCTGCCACAGCTGCTCGGCCTCCCTCCGATGAGCTGGTCACCTCCGATGAGAGCTGGTCCCTGCCACAGCTGCTCGGCCTGCCTTCGACGAGAACTGGTGCCATATGCTGGCCCAGCTTCCACGTAACTGTCCTGGCCGCTTCACTGTGCTTTCCGCCGCCCCTCGCGTCTGGCACTTGACAAACGGCTGGCCCGCCTCCCGTTTCCCACCGCAGCTGCTGCTCGCTTTAAACGTTATCGGTGATTGTGTGCACATTTTTTCCATTTGCCACTGCACTGTAGACTCATGAGCTTTCAAGTCTAAGTTGCCAGATCACGCCATTATTATGGCTTCATCTTGCAGTAAACGCGTAAGTTGTTTCATTCTCATGCTGACATGGGAACTTGCGACATGGGAGCTGCAAGGAACTACGCAAATGATGACTGCGTTTATTCTGGACGTCCTGTATTTTGCTAGATAAAGTCAGCTGACCCGTCAAAGAAAATTGATTATCGTGGACATCGACCAGGGGCTTGCGAGAAGTTTTCCACCTCACTTGTCTTACTCCTTCAATCCTCCACGTTAATCCACAACTGGAGCCCCAACTTACGTCATGTATCCACTCGAGATGATCCCTCCCCCCCACCGCCATTTCTCTGGTTCACTGATCTCTTGATGCTAAAGGTGACATGTTATCTTCCCGTGTCTCATTTTATCGAACCTGGCATGATTCCCAAGGTGGCCTGAACTCCGCACATTTGAAAGCTGCGTGGTTTCTGGATCTAAATTAGTACGGGACTCAAAGGTGTAAGCCAGGCTGTAACTTACTGCCAAGCTGGTCTTGCCCGCGGATCCCTCCGCGGCGGGTATCGGTGACGCTATTTGGACGCGGAGCGGGGGCGGGCCGACGTTTAATGTGATAGACATTCCAGGACTGGCTGGCCGGGCTGTGTTGCCAGGGAAGTGGCCAGGACGAGTGAAGGTGCCTGGTCAGGGAACGGCACAGGAGCGATTGAAGGGCGGAATGGCTGAAATACGGGCGCATGGACGGGCGGAGTGGACCCATGGCTCTGATATTTTAAAGTGTGACATTTTTAAAGTGTGAGTATTATACATAGTTTGGCCCTCGCGCTGTTATTTAAGCCTTCCGATGTGACCAAAATCTGTTTGAAAGACGAAGAGTGGCCCTCAGGCTCTCAGACTATGCAAGTCATAGCGAGAATCGTTACCGCAGGATTCGGATCATTTCAGAAATAAGCCTTATGGGCTTGGTTGCGCTGGCCGTCTTTGTAAATACAGGCGGCTGGTTTTGTGAAAGATATTTTTGTGTTTGACGGTATGGGGTGATGTAAGATTACGGTATGGGTGAACAGAGGAGCGAAATGCAAGATTCATCAGTCTCAATCTGGAGGTCAGTATTTCATTTACTTTTACGCCTGGATCTGATACCTCGGTCACAATAGAGAAGGCAAAGAGCATAGGTAATATTGCGTGCATTTATGTCGCCGTAAAACATGGTCAGGATATGATCAGTCAGTCAATCAGTCAGAAGTCATCCATACACCAGAGCCTAACCAGAGCCTAAACCTAAAGAAAAGAGCGCAAGAGAACAAGTACTTACATTGTGACTGGAGGTGGTCCCAGGGGCACTGCTGGTAGACCAGTGCTCCCCATGGTGCCACTGCAGGTGGACCGCAGGTGGACCAGTGCCTCCGCACGGTACCACTGCAGGCGGACCAGTGCTTCCGCACGGTACCACTGCAGGCGGACCAGTGCTTCCCATGGTGCCACTGCAGGTGGACCAGTGCCTCCGCACGGTACCACTGCAGGCGGACCAGTGCTGCTTGTCAAACCCTCCAGACGTTTCTTATACTTGCTAATGCGGGAAATCGCTTGTAAAATGTGTCCTCCAAATCGATTGTACAGGACACAAGTATTTATCACGTGCCTAGTTCTCGCTATTTACGGGCGGGGCTGGTGTGCTAACCAGTGGCAAGCCCTCAAATAATTTTCTGCACCATTGGTTCGATCACCGCTTGATCCGTTTGGTCGAACTTAGTGGCTTAAGATAGCGTTTACACTGTTATAAAGTATTTCCGCTTCCACCACCATGATATGTTACAAATAGTATACTGATGCAACGCGACGCGCACTAACATAAGCATTTACACTAATACACTGATATTGGACTTCCACCACTTCCACCACCGTGATATGGTACAAGTAATATACTGATGTTCCACCCCACTGAGTATTCATAACAAGAAGAATGTTTACACTGAGTATTCATAACAAGAAGAATATTTACACTGAGTATTCATAACAAGAAGAATATTTACACTCGTTAAATGTTTATAGCCAAAGAAATGATTCCCAACCGTGGATGAGAAGAAAAAGAAACTAAACACAAATAGTCCGGGCAGTGTGAGAATGTCGAAGATGACAGCGGCTTCATTGGCTCCCTGTCCCGGTCCCACTCATCGTCTGTCCAGTCAGAGTAAGACCAGACGGGAACGATGGCTGCGGAGTCGGTCCAATCCGGGGCGAAGTCGGGCCAATCCCACTCGTGACTGGTCCAGGAGGCGTAGGACCAGATGGGCGCTGGGTCGGTCCAAGCCCACTCATCCCACTCGGGGACGAGTGTAGGGGAAGGGTGTTGATGTCAGCTTCCCTGTCCCACGCGTCGTTGATCCAATTGACGTAGGACCAAATGGGTGTGGGGTTGGAGTCGCTGGGCCGGAGCGTGCCGAGGCAACGTATTGCTGTGTCTACGCCGACGTTGCATGAGATGTGGAGGCCAGCTGAGGGGTGTACATGCCTCGGACGTAGGGGCAGGTGTGGGCCGTGTCGTGCCAGCGTTAGAAGCCGCAGGATGTCCGCCAAAAGGGTGAAGTCGAGGGCCGGGAGTGGATCCAGGCCCGTTGGGTCATCCTCGTCGTCGTTTTGGATCCCGAATCTATTGGCTGCAGAAACACGGGTGAAGAGGATGTCCGTGCCGGCAGAGAAGTGGCGGTTGCGTACTTAAAACCACGTGGAAAAGATCACCGGGCATTGGTCAAAAGCGTTTCCCAAAGATCGAGATAAAGTTCCAAGTGAGCAAGTGTACAGGTATTGGTATTGTTACTGAAATGAGGCCAACATGAAATGACGAGATGATATCTGATATTGCTGATCAAAGAATGAGCAATGCTAGTTGACTGTAACGCAATTCAACATTGGGTGAACAAACACATGAAAAGGTCCAAGCATTCGATTTATGGTACCAGGAACTCGGGTCTATGTAAAGTGAAGCAAGTTTTGAATGGAGCCAGTGGGTGGTGCTGTTTCAGTATTTGGGCCGCATTCAAGGGTAGGAAGTTTTACACCGGAGAGGGACGGTGGCTCTTTCTACTAGTAAGCGGTGCAGGAGAACGTACTTGTTGGTTCTGAAATTGTGCCAACGTTGTATATGCCTGGTATCTTTGCGATACATCTGGGAGCTGGTTTAGCACACCCTCCCCTAACCACTATCGAGGGATGGTCTGTCACCAACCTGCTCGCTATTTGGCCTACGAAGAGCACCTATCCAGACGTCTGCTTGCTAGCAGAGGCAGAATGCGTCTCGGACCATACCGGTGGTCCGCAGCGGCTCGGAGGTAGTTAGTGCCGAGTGAATTATCACATTGACACCAACATCTCGTCATAGCGTGCTCCCGTCCCGCGGCCTGAGGGGTGCACTCCCTGGCTTATACGGTGTCCTCTAATTGTGTTCGCCGATGTCGACGAACCCGTATAAGTCCAGATCTGCCGGCAGCCGAAGCTCCCGACAAAGGCATTGCTCGCATCCTTGCTTGCAGAGGACGTTGCGCAAGGCTAATCCGACGTATCCAAAATGCGAGCAGGACAACTGACACAATGTTCAAAACAAGCAAGAAGGTGAACCCTGACATTTGACCGCTGGGATGTGATAGCCACCGCAAGGGATGGTAGGGTGGTAATTGGTTACGCAGTTTTTTCAAAATGCATGAGCGTTCGATTAAACTCTTTCAAATCAATTGATTGTCTGGTAATCGATGTATCTTGCTTTAGATGATTCAAGAAGTCAGAATAGTGACCTGGCTTAGGCAAATCGGAAGTCATGTTTTGCCAGAGGCTGATTGTGAAATTCAAAGAGAAGACGTCCACGATTGGGTAAATCGTAAGATTAGTGACAAAGGCGTCACTTCCCGACACATAACTGGGGAGACGGATATGGTCATTGAATGTTGCCGTACATCCTGCCTTCAGCTTGAACGCACCAGTTCCAGTCAATTGGTATTTCCCCAAGTTGGGTTTTGATCCCGCAAGACCCATGCATTGCACAAAGAGTTCTCCCTGAGCAGCGCCATATAACCAGATTCCTTGACCCATGTGTCGAAATTGTGGACCATCCCGGTACTGAATTTGTACTGGGCATAGTGTAGGAACAGGAACATCCGTAAACAATTGATATAGACAACTAGCTTGGTCATTTTTTGGGGCAGTCCTCACTGGTTGTGAGAGAGAGCAAATGCGTGGCTTATCTCCGTAACATGTATCATGGAGAGATTCGTCCATGAGGAAGTAATCCATGGTGGCCTCTGATTCAGTTAAAAGTATAAAGCTAGATCCCTCTGTATGCTGGAGAGCTAAATAAGGGGACTCAAATTGATACGAAAAATACAATTTGCTGGGGAAATCGGGATTGATGACGGGCATTGAAATAGCTTTATAAAGAGTGTAACGACTTGCCTGATGAACTAAGGGGATATTCATACAAATGTGCAGGCCGGATGCAATAGGTAAAATAGTAGCTTTAACATAGTGGAGATATGAATAGTGATCAGAGGGATCATAAAGAAGTGTCCACCCGTTCCCTAAATGTGCACTTAAGTCGGTCATTAACGCTTGAAAGGTGCTACTTTCGAACAATTCCCAAGCTAAGGTTCCTCGTCCTGATTCCAAGGCTATGTTGCGAAGCGCCAATAGGCCTCGTAGTGATTTCTGGAGTGAGTTTTGGAGAGTGTTAATTCCACTTAGTATTTCTAGACCAATTTGTGAAAAGAACAGAGAAAGTTCAGCACTCCCGGATGCGTTTTTTAACTGAGCGACTATGGTGGCTAGGGTTTGAATGTCACGTTGGGAGGAGATAAGTATTTCTCCTTGATGCAAAACCTGGGAGGCTACTGACTTGATGTAAGTGAATTGTTGCTCACTCAGGTGAGTAAAATTGGACTGTGCTTCTGATAATTCATCGATTCTATCTGCGACCTTGGTGAGATCTTCTTCCGTGGCTAATCCAAAAAGATAGCTCCCTGCATCTCCTATAATGTTTAATACTCCACGCCTATTGCGAGGATGCTGTCCGACTGACTGTTTGATCTCTATCAGGGTCTTCTCGTACTCATTTAAGTCTATTCTTAATGAAGTAGATAGGGTCGTCCATTTCTCAATTATTGCGTTTAAGGCAAGTAATTTCTTGGCTCGACTTGGTGCTGAGTCATCACGGGGGTTGGAGGCCTCCCACTGAGATAAAATGGAAGATTGACTCGAGATTATTTCATCCAATTGGCCAAGCTGCGCACGGAGGATTGTGAGGGTATTGTCATACCCTCCAAAATCAACCGTGGTACAGACTGTCCAATCGGAGCCCGTGGCAATCATTTCTCCAAGAGGTTTGAAGTAAACCCCGTGATGTAGTTGTAGGCTGGATTCCCATCTCGGTGCCGCCTCATCGTCTTGAGGTTCCAGGATGCCCGCGTCCAGATGTGAGCTTAAAATATCACCTGGGTTCGGATCAAGATGAGCCACCTATAACAAACAGACCATTGCATGATACGATGCTCTAGGGTTGATACTAATCAGGCGGTCTTTCACGTCTCCGAGACCGGTCTCGCGCCGCCTGTGGAGTCGGGATCCTGTCATATTGGTGATATGCTGAAGATGATGAAGATTCTGCTCCTGAAAGAACTACTGATGCTGAAATTATGCCACTGCCATGGTCTGCTACAGAGGGTAGCACGTCACCCCCTCCCTTGGGTTGAGAGGTAGGCCTACGGTTCCCATCTCATAAGTGTACTCGGGTTTGACTGTGTATGGCGGAGCGGTTGCTGCTTCCATGCCATGTCTCTCCGCTCATGCTTAAAGAGGAACATTTCCAGTCATCGTACGGTACTTCAAAAAAGTGGTGCTTCTCATTTCTATCTGGGTCAGAGGGTGCTAGGGGTACTGTTCTAACTAACCTAACGACTCACTACAGGAGTATTCATAAAATATTACGGAGATCCTAACTAAACCTGACGACCCGATAACGCCAGATCCCCCGCTGTGGCAACACATTCTGCTCTCCTTACCTCGGAGGCTCTCAGCTCCATGCTGGCCGGACTTACGCACTCTCTTGGAGGCCTCAGCTGCCCGCGCCTTCGGGGCCATGGACTTAACGCACCGCCAGCGCTGGATCTCTAAATGCATATCCTAGAGCGGGTCACCTACTCGAAGGTAATCCACTACAGCAAAAATTATTCAGCCCTGTTTCCCTGGACCTTGCGCACGGTCCAGAGTGGCAGTGGTCAAAATAACAAGACTCAATGCACACAAAATAAGAGTTTATCTTGTAACGTAGAACGCTATCCATCTTATCTGCCTTGGAATTGAATTTATCAATAGTACCAGGCACCTGATAAGTTAACAGGCCTTGATGCTTTGGAATTGTCAGTTACATCTAAAGATTGCTGAAAATATAACAAAATAATACAACTTTGCTTGATATAGAAAATTTCAATTACATCTAAGGACTACTGAACAATATAACAAAATAGTAAACGTTTGCTTTATATAGAGTGGTCATGCATTCATTGAACATATCAAATCTTTTAATATTATCATTGGAGATTAGTTTTCATATAAAAGCTGCCAGCGATGTTGAGAAATTAGAATAGTCATACATTCATTGAACATCTCAAAAACTTACATCTTATTATTGATGATAAATATCAAAGTTGTCAGTTGTCTTCAGAAAATACATATCCATTAAAGGTACATAGAACACAAATCTCAGAAGATACTTAATCAAAGAATAAGGTCAAATCTCAGAAGATACTTAATCAAAGAATAAGGTACATGGAAGCTTAATTCACTATAAGATATATGGTCAAGAAAGTTACATAGAAGCTTATTATTACCTTCAACAAAATATAATTTGTGCACTGAGATACTTGTAAAGGATAAACCACGGCACATCACCCAACCTCGAGCTGTTAAGGCGTTTAACTTGGCTGAATAACTTAAGCGTCATGCATATCTACGGGTGCTAACGGGATTTTCTCACCATTATTCCGCCACATTACCTATCCATAATATAATCAACATGAGATACTCCTAGCCCTTCATGTGATATTTAATAGCCCATACATGTTTTTCGGCACCTTGAATATACCCATTGTGATGAGAGTAACCAGATTGAGGCATAATGCAGCGAACCTGGAGGCAGACTCAGTAAATAGTCGCGTGGTCATAATTAAGTTCAGGAACTTTATGGGAAATCAATGAGGGACGAGATAACCACCTGACGAGTTTACCACTTGGAAGATGATTAGGTAATCCCCGGAAAATGCATGAGAATTATGATAGGTTCAACAATAATTCTCTCAATAGATTAGGCATTTATGCTAAGTTATGCTGAGAAATGGTCCTTACGAGAATCATTACATGCAAAAGTTGCAAAAAGTTACATATGTGAGAGTAAAGAAAACACGGCTTACTTTAGGAAACAAAATGATACATATTATATGCTTGGAATTCTCATGTCATCTGGTATTACTTTCTCAGAACTGGCAAGTCAAATATGAGCAGTTCAATCAATATATACGACAGATTACTTTACTCATTCTAAGGCTTAGAGGGCAATATAAACAGTTAAACATGCGAACTTATTTAGTTTAGGCTGAGACCGGCATCACTAAAGCTATAGGTACCCTAAAAGTGAGACTGTTATTGTGCGTCTGGGAGGATACTGTCATTAGATGAAAGGAGAAGTGTCGCTGTCTCCGCTCCATTCGCGGTGGTGCGCGCATAGCGTAACAGATACACGGTTAGGCAGGTGTGACGGACACGCAGTTAGTCGGGTAATTAGCGCAAAGGAGAATTCCTGACCATTCATGCATAACTACATTTACGGATGACTCAGTTGCCTTTTAACGTTAGACTTGATTGAAGAATTAGACAGGTATTGAATGGCGAGGTAACTGAGAAAACAAACAGCTGTGATAATAAGTATTTAAAACAACTACTGTGAGACAAAAGGTAATAAAATACTTGAGTTAGGCCTCCCATTTTCAGAGAAGAACTCCTCACCGGGGTGGGCAACAGTGTGAAAGATATTTTTGTGTTTGACGGTATGGGGTGATGTAAGATTACGGTATGGGTGAACAGAGGAGCGAAATGCAAGATTCATCAGTCTCAATCTGGAGGTCAGTATTTCATTTACTTTTACGCCTGGATCTGATACCTCGGTCACAATAGAGAAGGCAAAGAGCATAGGTAATATTGCGTGCATTTATGTCGCCGTAAAACATGGTCAGGATATGATCAGTCAGTCAATCAGTCAGAAGTCATCCATACACCAGAGCCTAACCAGAGCCTAAACCTAAAGAAAAGAGCGCAAGAGAACAAGTACTTACATTGTGACTGGAGGTGGTCCCAGGGGCACTGCTGGTAGACCAGTGCTCCCCATGGTGCCACTGCAGGTGGACCGCAGGTGGACCAGTGCCTCCGCACGGTACCACTGCAGGCGGACCAGTGCTTCCGCACGGTACCACTGCAGGCGGACCAGTGCTTCCCATGGTGCCACTGCAGGTGGACCAGTGCCTCCGCACGGTACCACTGCAGGCGGACCAGTGCTGCTTGTCAAACCCTCCAGACGTTTCTTATACTTGCTAATGCGGGAAATCGCTTGTAAAATGTGTCCTCCAAATCGATTGTACAGGACACAAGTATTTATCACGTGCCTAGTTCTCGCTATTTACGGGCGGGGCTGGTGTGCTAACCAGTGGCAAGCCCTCAAATAATTTTCTGCACCATTGGTTCGATCACCGCTTGATCCGTTTGGTCGAACTTAGTGGCTTAAGATAGCGTTTACACTGTTATAAAGTATTTCCGCTTCCACCACCATGATATGTTACAAATAGTATACTGATGCAACGCGACGCGCACTAACATAAGCATTTACACTAATACACTGATATTGGACTTCCACCACTTCCACCACCGTGATATGGTACAAGTAATATACTGATGTTCCACCCCACTGAGTATTCATAACAAAAAGAATGTTTACACTGAGTATTCATAACAAGAAGAATATTTACACTGAGTATTCATAACAAGAAGAATATTTACAGTTTATTTATTTTATATGCACCCTGATGTAAATTTCCCACCCTGCCTAGCGTGATCTAGACCACCTGAGCTGGATGCAGAAGTAAAAAAGTGTATGTTAGGTCACCAACGGAATTTTGAGCCACGCATATGTTAACAAAAATGTTGAGGCTCGACACCAAAATATTATTTTACGGAAGCTCCGATTCCTTCTGAAGCTTAGGAAGTGTATTCACAGTCTGAGCGTCAACTTCCCATGCTGAGGTGAGCACAGTTTTGCTTATTTTGTTGCCCTCTTAATATGTTTTTTGTCACCAGCCTTGTAGGAGACTTGCACATTTTTCCACATCTGGTACTCCCCAGGGAAGGCAACGCGGCTGTTAGCTGACACAGCCCTGCTCTGACCGCTCAGTGCTGCGGCCTGCCTTGGTGGCACGGGGGGGGGCACGCCAATGCAAGTCATTGTTGGGATTTAAAGGTGCACCAGTTGCCAGATGCTGGGGTGATACGACGTCGCCAACGCCATCATGTTTGGAAGATTCTCGGTTGTCAGATAAGAGGCTGTTCACCAATCGCCGATGAGGAGGGAGGGGGTTAGCTGAAAAGTGGCATGCTATGACGTGGGTCATGGGGTGGGGGTAGGTGTTGGCCGGAAAGTGATGTGCCATGACATGTGCCATGGTAGGTTTTGGCCATCGTTGATCTTCGTTGTTGTTTGTTTTACTACGACGCACGTCACGTGTTACGACGTGCGTGTTTGTTTCACGTCGTGCACCAGCAACGTCAGAACAAGCGGAGATGAATGCCTTTAATGGAAGGGGTTCGCCCAAAAGCAAGGCCATAGAAGGTTTGCGAAAAATGACTCAATTATATGGGGGAAGTGGCGCCTAAGCGTTACTTACGCCTTGCTGTAGTGGAGGACTGTGGTTGGGAACCCGGAAAAAGTGGGTCATTTTCAACAGCTCCTTACACGTATTCAGAGAATGACAGATGTCTGCCCGATGAGCAAAGTGTTGGAGTCAGCCGGGCGCCCTTCCGTGGCGTTTTGATGATATGCACGGCCGCTGTTGTCCCCGGGGTAGCTCAGCGGCGCTATGCTGCTGTTCTGTTTTGATGATATGCAAGGCCGCTGTTGTCCCCGGGGTAGCTCAGCGGCTCTCTGTGCTGCCGTTTTGTTTTGATGATATATAAGACTGACGTTGTCCCCGGGGTAGCTCAGCGGCGCTCTGCGCTGCCGTTTTGTTTTGATGATATGCATGACCGCTGTTGTCCCCGGGGTAGCTCAGCGGCGCTGTGCGCTGCTGTTTTGTTTTGATGATATATAAGACTGACGTTGTCCCCGGGGTAGCTCAGCGGCGCTCTGCGCTGCTGTTTTGTTTTGATGATATATAAGACTGACGTTGTCCCCGGGGTAGCTCAGCGGCGCTCTGCGCTGCTGTTTTGTTTTGATGATATATAAGACTGACGTTGTCCCCGGGGTAGCTCAGCGGCGCTCTGCGCTGCTGTTTTGTTTTGATGATATGCATGACCTCTGTTGTCCCCGGGGTAGCTCAGCGGCGCTCTGCGCTGCCGTTTTGTTTTGATGATATGCATGACCGCTGTTGTCCCCGGGGTAGGTCATCGGCGCTGTGCTGCTGTTTTGTTTTGATGATATATAAGACTGACGTTGTCCCCGGGGTAGCTCAGCGGCGCTCTGCGCTGCCGTTTTGTTTTGATGGTATGCATGACCGCTGTTGTCCCCGGGGTAGCTCAGCGGCGCTCTGCGCTGCTCTGTTTTGATGGTATGTAAGACCGCTGTTGTCCCCGGGGTAGCTCAGCGGTGCTCTGTGCTGCCGGTGTGGTTTGTTCCTGTCAGGTGCATGGCCAGCGTCAGTGAGAAGCTCGCCGGCTGCGACTCTGACGGAGTTGTGCCAGCGCTCTGCAGCTCGTTGTATCGCGCGGCCCCGCGCCGCAGCCAGCTATGCAAATGGCCGATGCAGCCCCGATAAGGCGGTTAGGGGCGACGCTAGGTATGCGGCTGCCCTCCGCCGTCCTGTCCCAGCACCGTTCCGGCTACTCAGATATAGCCCCGGCCCAGGGATCACCTCAGGGACGCTGACTGGCCTTCGTGGTGACTGGATGTGTTCTCTGTTGGGTGTTTGTAGGGGTGGTTTGGTGCGTTGCAGTGGTTTCCATGGCGGAGATGTCTCAGCTGTCCTTGACTCTGTCACGAGAACAGGGACGTCGTCAGCATGGGGACCATGACCGCTATAGCCACAGGTCCATGGGGTCTGGCCCCCATTGAAATTTATGAGACCCTCTGCTTAACGCATGAGGCCCACACTCGGTACAACTTATAGTTACGTTCACAGCATAGGAGGCCCCTTGACTGATAAAGAAGATCTCTTAAATGACAGAGAAAGTTCTCAGATCAGCCACACGAGCTAAACTGTTTAATATTTAAATGATGTATCTCGGTAGCAGGTCAAGTAAACTCCGTCCGACGAACTAGGTGGTTGGCCAAGATACTTAGATTACTTTGGGCAGATTGGAGGTCTCCAGCACTCAAGATGACAGGCTTAAGGCCTATGTCACGCATGAGAGGCTCCCTAAGTGACGAAAGAGGCCCCGTAAATGTAACAGGATATCTTGAGGCTGGAAACCATGGCTAACATTGCGCATATTTCAAGGTCGGCCCACTGGACAGGTCAATGAGGCGCCGTCCGATGAAGGAAGTGGCACGCCGAGACCCCTGTGGTGGCAGAGGAGGCCCGCGGTGCATCGTTACGTACTTTGTTTATATTTGAGGCCCCTGGATCACATTGAAGACCCCCTGTCTAATCAAGAAGGGTATTGAACAACAGACAAATGTAAATTGCAATAGTGCGGTATATCCTGGTCGTCGAAAGCGAGGGTAGGGGCGCCTCCCCTCAATTCATTGACAAGAGGTAGACAACCCCTAAACGAATTGGGAACTATGCCTATGTTGTCTTACCTTTTGGTACCTATTAGCTGCAAATCTGCTTAAACGCTTACAGTTCCAGTATTCGCAGATAAGTTCGGACGCGTTTTCAAAAACAGGCAAATATATTCGGACTTCGCTTCGGAACTCCCACCTCTGCTCCAGTTATCACCAGTCTGGGGTCCGTTCCCCCGGTTAAAAATCCGTGGCGACGCCCCTGTGTGAAATATCGGTTCTGCCCAAGCACCAGGAATACGTTTTACGGGCATGGTTTGGGGAAGAAATTGGATAGCTGGCCCTCCCCAGTGTAGAGACTCCCAAACTTTGGAGCCCTCCAAACCTTGGAGCCCCCTCCCGTGAATCAGGCGTAGGAGGCCCCTTGGTGTCTGGTCACTGTGGAAAGAAAGTCGTGACGACGCCCGGAGTTAAGAGGTCATGTCTGGTTGGAGTGAATGCCTTGCTTAGGCATGGGTGCATTTTGGTTTAAATAGTAACGATTCCACTAGCGGAGCAAGGATCGCGGGGCAAACCCCCCAATTTTAAATTATTGTTCACGTATTTTAATACTGCTTTTCACTATTTCGATCTTTTACCTTCCTGATTTCAATCACCTTGCGTAGGCCCGCCAGTAAGCAGTCCCGTAAAGGCGAGTTACCGTTGGGCCAGTATAATAAAATTTATAGTTGAAATCAGTTGAAAAGCTCCATGTTGATCGCTGACCCCTAGAAATAGCGCTATTTCAGCAGCTTCCCTCCAGCTCTCTCTTTGTCAGCTATCCTCTCGATATTTGCCAGATATGCAGCTGCCCACGCCCTTGGCACAGCCTTCTTGTCATGATCCTATCATCCGCGTCGCTGCCGCTGCTGCGTCACCCCGTTACTGCGTCGTTGCCGCCGACCCGTCACTGCGTCCTGCCGCTGCTGCGTTACCCCGTCACTGCGTCGCCCTCCACTCCCTGCCGCTGCTGCGTCACCCCGTCACTGCGTCGCTACCGCTGCTGCGTCACCCCGTCACTGCGTCGCTGCCGCTGCTGCGTCGCTGCCGCTGCTGCGTCACCCCGCCACTGCGTCACCCCGCCACTGCGTCACCCCGCCACTGCGTCGCTGCCGCTGCTGCGTCACCCCGTCACTGCGTCACCCCCCACTGCGTCGCTGCCGCTGCTGCGTCACCCCGTCACTGCGTCACCCCGCCACTGCGTCCCTGCCGCTGCTGCGTCACCCCGTCACTGCGTCACCCCGCCACTGCGTCGCTGCCGCTGCTGCGTCACCCTGTCACTGCGTTGCTGCAGCTGCTGCGTCACCCCGTCACTGCGTCGCTGCCGCTGCTGCGTCACCCCGTCACTGCGTCGCTGCCGCTGCTGCGTCACCCTCACTGCGTCACCCGCCACTGCGTCGCTGCCGCTGCTGCGTCACCCGCCACTGTGTCGCTGCCGCTGCTGCGTCACCCCGTCACTGCGTCGCTGCCGCTGCTGCGTCACCCCGTCACTGCGTCGCTGCCATTGCTGCGTCACCCCGTCACTGTGTCCCTACGTCGCTGCCGCTGTTGCGTCACCCCGTCACTGCGTCCCTGCGTCGCTGCCGCTGCTGCTGCTGCGTCGCCCCGTCACTGTCCCTGCGTCGCTGCCGGTGCTGCGTCACTGCTCGCCCCGTCCCTGCCGCTGCTGCGTCACCCCGTCACTGTGTCCCTGCGTCGCTGCCGCTGCTGCGTCACGCGGTCACTGCATCGCTGCTGCTGCGCAGTCACCCTGTTACTGCGTCGCAGGCGCTGCTGCATCACTGCGTCGTTGTCGCTGCTGCGTCACCCCGACACTGCGTCACCCCGTCACTGCGTCGTTGTCGCTGCTGCGTCACCCCGTCACTGCGTCGCTGGCGACGGGCCGCCCGCACCCCACAGACATCTGGCAGGGCCAGGCGCCGAGTGCTGCACTATTTGCGTCACGTCGAATCATCAACAAGCCAATTAGCTGAGGCGCTAGACCTCCATCGGCA
The DNA here is from genome assembly GCA_034440635.1 of Lepas anatifera. Taxonomy (NCBI): domain Eukaryota; kingdom Metazoa; phylum Arthropoda; class Thecostraca; family Lepadidae; genus Lepas; species Lepas anatifera. The sequence goes on along the minus strand of JAOTON010000826.1, from coordinate 1,203,069 downwards.
CTGGTTGGCGCTGCGATTTTTCCGTCTCGGTATTCTTGGCTGGGGCCTGGGCCGTCCCTAATGATGGGGTGTGAAATGTGTCATGGAGCGTCGGCCGGGCCGCGCGGGTTGGCGCCGCGTCAAGTGGCACTGGCTGGAGTGAGATTAGTGTGGTGGTGTTGCTGTGATGGACGAAGAACCAACCAGCAGAGATGTGGGCTCCTGCGGCCTGACATGGGACTTTGGTAATTCTTGTTTTCATAGCATGCAGCTGGCTAGAGAATGCTCGTGCCAAGATATGGAGTAAAATGTTTTTCTGAGATGTGATTTCAACTTTTATCCTTGGGAAGATATAGCTTACTGAAAGCCCTATTGTTTGCATGTTATGTGCTACTTAACCGTTCCATACCGCCTGCCAGAACAAATTTAATCAAAATTTTGACCAGAGCAGCTCGAATTACCAGGCCCCGGCAATCTTGCATTTTGAGAACTACCTTCCCCTCTGACGCAATCAATGACATATGACCCATGGATTAGGACCGCAGATGCTGTTCCCTAAAAAGCAGAATAGTGTCCGCTGCTCTCGGCAATCTCCCTTTCATCTTTTTGATTGAGGTGGGTGCCACCGTTACCCACCCCACTTTCCTTCCCATTCAGCCTAATAGCTCACCCATGCGGGTGATACCCATCGCCACTGAACCGCGGTCGCAGTGCTTTTACGGCATACAATATCTTACACGTCTGGACAAATTATTTAGTTCTCTGCTCTCGTTATTTTTCTTCTTCTAAAGCTCATCCCCAACGAACGCTTCGAGTACATACTCCCTAAGCTGGCCTGTAAATCCTCGACCTCTGCCCCAGCACGTCTGCTGCTCGCAGTTCTTCACCGCCGCTCGCAGCTGTCTTCGCCTGAGTGACGTAGTCCCCCTCCAGCTGTCGGACAAGTGCAGTTCCTGGACGCCTTATCTGGCGGCTGGCGGCACGCTCTGCCTGTGCATGTGAGGGAGCACGTGTCGTTGCTACTGCTGTGACCGATGGAAAACTCTCCAGCTAACCCACCTCCCACCAGGCACGCGTGCGCCTGGCTAGTTCAGCTGGACGGCAGCTCCTCAAGGCTCTTCCATCATGTTGCTGCCCTTCTCCTCGGGAACAGACTAAATATTGCCGGATTTTTGTTGTTGTTTTCAACGTAAAAAATCGCATCTCATCAGTCAATTACATCATAGCTGGACTCTTTGTGTCGCTTCGCAGACGGTGAAGGATACCATTGCACGCTTAACCTCCATCAAGCTCTTTGCCAACAAGCTGAACATTAGCGTCCTCCCAACTCTTGGCTGACTGTTACACAGCCATTCAACGCTCTCTCAAAGTAAAAAGTCTACTCTATGTCGAGATAACAGCGTTCTCCCGTTCTGGCGCCTCCCACAGAAGCTGTTGTTTCCGTCCCTTCGCTTCTCCACAGCAATGTCAGTGCTGAAGTCGTTCGAGATCCATAAACCGTCACTTCCCTCTAAGTCCTTATCGCCGTTTTATCAGACTCGTGATTTCCGTTGTAAGAGCAACATTAGAGACGTGGCATTGTCCTGAGCGGCGTTAGGACGGCGACGTCGGCGCTGTACGGTGTCGTGACCTCTGCGTTGTTTCGCTGACCGACCACCGTCGCAGCCGTCTGGCCACGTGTCAGGGGCGGTGCCGGTCGACAGAAGATATTCATGGCTCACCGCATCTGAAATTATGAATTCGTCTTTAAGAGCTAAGCGGACGTTTAAAAGATTGAGACTGATCTGTGGCTGCTGAATTATGTATGTGTTCGTCACCAGTGTCTCGCTGGGGATGCCCGGGTGACGGTCTGCGAGACAGCGCCGTGAGGAGTTTGTGACGGCTCGCCGACGTGATGGTATTAATTTTCGGCGGTGGTGGTCCGTTGGCATAACGCGGTAGTTCCGTAGTGTCTCAAATGTCCGGCGATTGTCAGGGCCTAATTTGGTGATGGAGATGACAGTTGGGGCGACATTGTCAGCGTGACGGCATGGCGCGGGTTTAATATGAGTAATTAATGCGTCACTGGAGACCAGAGGCTGTTGAGATGAATCAACCTTGCATTGCATATTAAATACAGATAAATATAGTATAGGATGGCTTAAGCCGCGCGTGGCATAGGGTGGGGCGCTTTTTCAGGACAGTCCTTATACATCATAACAATGTAATAAAATACCTACAGATACGATAAAAATTACAGTTTTACGCATCGTGTTAAGGTCTTATAATACTGATGGTGTCATAATAATACAATTTTAGAATTATGTCTTATTTTGTCTGAATACTGCTAGGAGACTCTTCAAGATTTTCTTTATGAAGTGCGATGAGCGTACATAGTGTTTTCACTGGCAGACCGTTACCAATTGCATGCATAGAAGTTCTATGATAGAACCCACCATGAGACGCTGGTTGATGACGTCATTACTATCCGTAATTGTTTGACGATCCTGAATTGGTGCATGAACAATATAGGTAGGGTTTAAAAGTGCCGTCCAAATCCGAACAAGGTGGTACAAAACTCTGCAAGCAAAATATATCCCTATTATTTAAGTTTTCGATAGTGTTGTCTAATTTATGACGTCGTTTTTAAAGCTGAGAAATTTGAATTTGGATTTAGCTTGTTAGGTCTGAAATCAGCGGCACTGAAAATATATAATATAAAAATCCGCCCTTACCGGCTAAAAACAACTCGAAACTATCTCAAATTCTCCGTAATTACGTCAGAATGGCGTCAGCAAATCTGTCAAATGGTCGTTATCTTAGCTTATGTAATTATATTGGTTCATGCTCTGGTTGTAAATCCACTTTTGACTAAGCTTTGGGAGTTTGACCCGCATTTGGTAAACATAAGGATCAAATTTGCCATGAATTCTGCATGAGGGTTCATGTTATGACCTCATTTATGTCCATGTGTCATCTAAAACGAAATGACGGCATCTTTATGTCAATTGGGTCTCAACCATTGTGGTAGAAAGTGGAATTCAGCCTCCAGTATTTGAACAGAGTAGGATAGGCCGAATATACAATTTCCTAATATAAATGTTTTCCCCACTCAATGGGTCCATTTATTTTCCCATTCCTTTCCCGTACTCCCCTGCAGCAGGCATTTATTTCCGTTCCAACACTCCCATAACTGCAATTAGAACCACTCGCCAGCACTTGTGGTCTAGTTAGAAATGACAGACTACAATCAGAGAAACATTATCTAGTTTGCCGCACAGGGCTGGCCGTCCTGTTGTCTGGTTCCAGCAGAAAAAAGTATTTTGACTGGGATATTATTATTGCTAGGTAGAAAGACTTTAGACGTTAAAACGTAAAGCGGCTGGAAATATTTACTTGGATTATGATGGCACTGATTACTTCAAATAATTAGAAATACAATTATTAGGGTCACCATGGTCAGGCTATCGATTGCACTGTATTTGGAGAAAATCGGTTGAGTAGTTCTCGAGTTAAAGGGAATGTGGCACCTTGGTCGAGTCCTGGAATTCAGTGTAATTAGGGGAACTTTAAGCCGAAAAACATGCATGTGTCCGTGATTTATCTGAGAAATGTTCAATAAACTCAATATTTTTATTTTTAAAATGCTCCTCTAGGGAAAGAAATAAATATATGCGTTTGGATGATGTTATGATCTGGCAACCACTACCATATTCAATAGGTTTCAAGGGCTTCGATTGGCTGATACTCACCGTGACGTAAGCATATGTCGTCACACCAACAGCCATGACAACTGTGGCATGCTGCTAAGGGTACATATAGGGCACATTTCAGGTAGTGTTTAGCTTTTCTCTACGGAAATTTTTAGTTTCAAGACAAATGATGTATAAAGTACAGGGAATGTGGCACCTTTGGGAGTGGGAGCGGGGGGGAGGGTGGAAGGTGGCTAAAAAGTGCCCTGCCCTGTGCCTGCTACGTTACAGTTCAGACCTGTGCCGGGGACGAGTTGAATGAGGTGCCGCGAGCACACCCGGCGTGGTACGAAAGCCTGGGTAGCTGACCACGTAGCGAACTGTGCCAACTTTTCACTATGCTCGTGGGCCCGAAATTCTGCATCCGCGAGTGTCAGGCCTTTGTGCGGAGTAAAATAGTATATAAGAGAGAAAGTACCAACTCCAGTTTTGTAATCCTTCCCCTCAGTCGGTTGCATCATGTATGTTTGTTAAATTGTGCATGATGTATGCTTGTTAAATGATGCATGTCGTATGTTTGTTAAATGATGCATGAAAAACGTATGTTTGAACCTTAGGTTACAAGAATATGGTAGGTCATCGACTTTTGTATGAATTTTGTTTGGTATGGTAAAGCTGGGAAAATGCTTTGGTAGTGTGACAGCCGGTGTCATCGAAGGATCTACATAAATAGTTTCCAAGGGAACAGGCACCTTTACGAGATTTTAACAGAGCTATCAGTCAAGTTGAGCATGCAACAATACCCCTGTTTTCATGTCATTTTTTCAGACCTTACCTTTTACGGAGTAGCGGGGCTTCATGAGCCTGGTGCTCATGAAACAACGGTGTACAGCCTAATACAAGTCAATAAAAATAAAAATACACGGATGTAAGCCTCCCCTGCCCTATGGGCCTGCTGGCGGGCGGCGGCGGTCCGGCGATGACGGGAAGCCGCGCAGGGCCGATGCGGGGCCGCACTGTCAAGCCATTTCACTGTAAACGGGGAGTTCGGGGACAAATGAAATATCAACCATAGGGATTTTCATACGATTCTTCAGATATCCAGCCGAGTTCAAACTCCATTGTAGCTGTGGCACATTTGCTTTAAGCTTTGGCTTTGGAGTCCTGTATTCAGATGCTCATTCAAAGATTGGATGTCCTGCCCTGTATTGGCTTACTTCAACTCACATCAAGCGATGAAAACGGAGTGCTGTGTAGTTTGAGCTCAGCATTACCGGTAAGGCTGTCATGTCTTATGTCCAGCTCCATCTTCCGACCATGTGATTCATCCCTTTGAAAAATTGTGGGCGTGACCAGTACGATCCAGCTTTCTCTTACAATCTGTGGCAGGAGTTATTTGCATGAATATGTGCTCGCCAAATAGCGTTGTTTTTGAAGCTATAAATCAAATGTTTCTTGCTTTGATGCTTATTTTATTTACTCACCAACGCACCCCCCAACATTTCTCCCCAAGAACAAATGATGCGAAATAATAGGGCAGAAAGGAAGAGACCTCATTATGACTACATGCATATGTTTCGGCTCTCATCATATATCTTTCCAGCTCCCCTTTAGAATAGATGGGCCCTGGGTAAATGCAGATTACCTCTTTAAGATAAATTGTCCGTGGGTAATTGTAGCAAACATGTGTTATCGTTCGCGAGCGTTTCCCCGGTTCCGTGAACATTGACGGTCCGTCACTGGGGCTGACGTTTGAGCAGGGTGCTGAGGGCTGCCATCTGCTAGGCCTCTGCGAACTGGTCGGGGGTAGCTTACAGGAACGACAGATCAGGCAATGTTTCAGTTCATGTCACCTTTGAATACCTGTTCTGGTGTAGAAATCTTCCTTACATAAAGCTTGAAATAGTTACGTTTGATGTGCTAATTTGCGTACACAAATTGAAAATGCCTTGCCTCAAATCTGCACGTTGCAGGCGCGGTTCTAGGATTTCCGTCAGGGGCGCACCTTCAGTCAGGGGGGCGCACCTTCAGTCAGGGGAGGGGCGCCCACTACCGCGCGCTGGTGCTTTCAGCAGTGGCAGCGGAACGTCCAAATTTAAGGAGGGCACCATGGACCTTACTAACTTCCACCCATGTCTTTCCAGTGGACGCTATGGGGTTAGCGTTAAAATTTCTGATTTAAGGGGGTACCGTGCCCTGGTGCCCCTCCCCTCCCCCAGTTCCGCCGCCAGTGGCTCTCAGTCGGGCACGACCTTCGGGCGCGTCCGGCTGGGTCGGAGGAAGGGGCCCCGGATCTGCGCCTGCTTTGTGAAATATGTTTTTTTAGGAGATGTTCTCAGTTTTTGGATTATGTGCACGTCCCTCCGCACTGACCCTGTCAGTGCGGAGGTGTCTGTTCTGCGTTGCAGCTGCTCTCCCACTTATAGCAGGTGTGTGATGGCTAGCAACTGTTCGGATTATTACGCTTCGTCTCTGGATCGGTCCTACGTACAGCCTGCTCATTTTTTCTGTCATGCCTGATCTAAAAATGGTTTCACGTTGTGCAGTAATGCATCTCAATTAAACAGTGTCTGTAGTCATTAAAAAAGCAGAAATGTCAAAATTACCTACAAGCCAAATGACGACGTGTTTCAATCACTAGATATTCTCAGGTTTTAAGAAAAAATCTGCTTGAAACTGCCACTGAAGACATTACCACGTTCATTTACATTGCCCATCGCCTTCCACTAGCCAACGTGTTTTTTTCTTTTCAATACAGGGCTAAATACGAAAGCAAAATGCCATCAAAAACAGTGGCGGATCCAGGACTTCATTTGAAGGAGGGGCAGGGGCGGGGGGTCTCTAACCTCCCTGCCATTGCCTCGGAGCAGTCTCCGGCTATGCATTAACTATAGACACTCGGACATTGGGGGAGGGGGGGACTTGAGCCCCTAGCCTAGCCCCTTATATCTGGCACTGATCAAATACATAAGGTTCAAGAGAAAAAATAGATATCCATACTGACACAACAACCAAGGCTCAGCAATGGAAATATAACAAATCTGGCAATGGAAAGATAATCAAAAGCTGACATATCGATCATACAATCATCGATCATACCTTCTCAACACCCGCCCCAGTGGGTCTCTGATCCACCTTCGCCCCCGTGGAGAGAAGGGGGGGGGCGGGTTAAAACACCTCTCTTGATCTCGGTTCCTATGCGGGGTAGTGAAAAAAGTGAACGCCAGTAGATGGCTCAAATTTTGTAGAAGCTGTATCGGTCCTTACTAGGTCAATATTGAGGTCAATATTGAGTCAAAGAATGTGAAAGTGTAGATACTATTTTTTTTACTTGGGTGGAGGTAGAATCAGCTTTTAGGCATCATTTGCTTCTTCTCGCTACGGTGAATTAGGTTGAGGTATCATGTGACTATACTAGGTGAAAAGGAAGAAATTGCCTGACTTTAGGTCAGTTTAAGGTCACCAGCTGATTTAGCATGGTCAATATGAATATTTTACGACTAGCAGTGATAATTCAAACATGATGACATCAAACTGAAAGCTGTATCACCATTTCATGCGAAATTATTTACCTAAGTCTCAAAACCTGCTAGGTAGTCCCAGATGACCTCTCACAGCTCACAGCTGCTCCAAACTTGCATCATGAACCTAGATATTGGCTTAAGATAATACGATTTAGAGAATAAGAAGCTATTGTCAGCCTTCTCTACAGAAATGTAGCCATTTTCTCGCCCATTCCAGATTTCCTGATACATTTCCAACGGAGAGTTCATGACCGGTACCTCACCCTAGGTCATCGATATACAAAATGTCGTTACTAGAACCTCCGTAATCGATGGGCTTATTATATGATATGAATATTAGAGCTTTGAATTAACGTTTTTCACTGCAGCTACTTGGAACATTTTTGGAGGTGAGGTCACCTGCCCTAGCCTGTTGACGGGGCATAAGATGACCCAAACTTAGAATGCTGGGAATAACTGCACAATTACTCATGAGTAAGGTGTGCTAGATACGTTGGCGCTTTTGCCCCGCCGTTTTCCGGCGACGTCCGAAAAACCCGAGGGGGTGTTCAAACACCCCTTCCTTGGCGGGGGTTAAGTCCGGGTAAACATTGAGGATTAACTGAATAATTATAAGTCGTGCGGCGTGTGGAATAAAACATTTCAAGCACGTTATAAACCCGTAGTGTAATAATAACCCGTTACATAACTTACTGTGCCCTGGGCAAGGGATAACAAAATATCAATTAAAATCAGCGGGATCGTTCTGCGCTTTTTTCATAGCCATACTTTTGTGCAATTCCGCACATTTTGTGGAGAGTGCGGATGCCTTATCGCCGGTAATTGCATATTGCACAGGAATGCAAATACGTGCTAGCAAGAAATTATACTGAAAAAATTGTGGCGCGTTTTAAGCCCCTTTACTTTAAGAAGTATTGTTCATTTGTCCTCATTGCACCTTTTCCCCGCATTGGAAGTGGTACCGCCCCGCTCTGCACGTGCACAGCTCAACATGGCGGCAGCCGGCTGCACTGATTGGTCGGTTCGGGCGGCGGGGGCGGAGCCTGTGGAGTAACGACAGCTGTCAATCAACCGGATGACGAATGGATGAGCGGCGCGCCTGCTCCGTGCACCCCGAGTGGCCGGCGGTCGGTGCCACGACGCCCCAAGTCGCACTGCTGCAACTCCGGGTGTGCCGGAACTGCGGCAACCAACCTATGTGCTGGCTAACTTGTATACCTCCGAGGTCTTCATACGTCCGGTTAGGCGTTAAACTCGCGACGCTGAGATGGCACCGGTCCCATCTGATCCGGATAAACTAGACAGTTCCAAGAAATTAGCTGACTTCCAGGGGCTGTAAGTGGGCATCGACCATCCGGCAGTTTCTCGTGAAGCTGATGTAGCTGACGATGTAGTTTGGTCAATTAATGGAAATTCCGGAAACTGCCCACAGTTTTGGCTTGGTGGAATCGTATTCAAAGGCTGTCAGGACGACAGCTTCAAGACGCAACCATGCAGTTCAAACTAAAACAAATTAAACACTTGTTAACTCCATGGAGACTAAAAGCTTAGTGATTTACACGCTCCATAGCTTATACAAGATTCGAGAAAGACAAAGCTCTTATGTATTATATTGTTTGAAAATAATAAACGTTTGCCACTAGCCTCAATTGATCCCCAATTAACTGTTTTGGAGAAAGAAGCCTCCCATTCCTCAACTTACGGTTTAAATATACGACATTTTTTATTCAAATGCACAATTTCCGTCAAAAGTGACAGCTTATTTGGGAGTCGCGGCTGCATAAATGACCATCATGTTCAATGCCCACCTGTTTTCCGAAACCTCGCGATACTGATCAATCGCAGCCCTTCGCTATGGATCCCAGAAGGGGGTTGTATCTGGGCGTTCCGTTCCGGCCAGCCGTTTTGGAGCCGTTTAGCGGCGCTGGAGGCGCGGCGACTGGCTGCCTCCAACTCCCGCCGCCCTCATTTGCAATAAATCTGCTGGCTTATTGTCGAATGCGACAGCTCTATAGGCCACGAAGCCAGTTTGTGTATCACGAGTACAAAGGCGGCGCGCCGACCTGCTTCGGGGAACCGCGCTGCCTCAGTTCTCGAAGGTCATGTGGGGGGTTAGCTGGAGGGAGGCCAGTGGGTTTGGACTGGTGGCGGTTATCGGCACCCTCTGGTATTAAAACCCAGGCGACTGGCTAGCGTGCTGAGGCGCAGCAGGATACTCACTGAAACCGCACGTGGTGGTGGGTGCCCATGGATTGTCTTTGGAGGGAAAGCTGGCTTCAGAAGGTATTGCAAAAACAGCGCATCGCTTCTGGCGCGGTATTGTAAGGGGTCAGCTGAAATATGTGGCTTATGACTGTGGGTTGAACCAAAGAGGAAGGGGAAGTAACGCGCTGTGCACACAGTAAAGATACATTGTCATGGGGTGGATGCATGAACGATGCCAGTGTCGCTTTTAGAGCTCCTTGCACTGGCTTGGGAGCCCTCTGACAGAATAAAAGCCATGTTTGGTCTTCTCACGACACTCGAGGGCGTTCGGGGCTGACTCAGGGCCGCTCTTAGCCTCCTGCCGCGAGGGCTTCGACTCCTGTTGCAGCGGTTTCCATGAAAATGGGCGAAAACATCCCCGTCCCCTCTTGTGGCGGACCTTCTGTTTAAAGCTACTAAGGACGATGCCGGAATTTCAGATGTTTTTTCATGTCCTTTTCAACTTGCGACCAGTAGGGAGGTAACCAACTCATCCACCTGCGTTGTTTGACGGGAGCCATTCTGTCTGTATTCCATCAGCACCGCCTATCCTAGGTTAAATTATTGACTTATGATTGGGGCGATGTGAAATGTGTGGCTGCCGCTGCGGGCTGGTCGTGGGAGGCGCCTGTCTCGCCTCCTCTGTGGGCTGGCTTCGAACTCGCCTGTATAGCCGCCTTTGTAGGCTGTTGTGGGCTGGTCTTGAACGTGTCTGTGTTGCCGCTGTTGCGGGCTGGTTTTAGACGCGCCCGTGTGACCGCTGTTGCGGGCTGGTTTTGGACGCGCCTGTGACCGCCGTTGCGGGCTGGTTTTGGATGCGCCTGTGTCGTCGCCGTTGATGGTTTTGGACGGGCCTGTGTCGTTGCCGTTGCGGCTGGTTTTGGACGCGCCTGTGTCGTTGCCGTTGCGGGCTGGTTTTGGACGCGCCTGTGTCGTCGCCGTTGATGGTTTTGGACGCGCCTGTGTCGTCGCCGTTGGGGGGTGGTTTTGGACGCGCCTGTGACCGCCGCTGTGGGCTGGTTTTGAATGCGCCTGTGTCGTCGCCGTTGCGGGCTGGTTTTGGACGCGCCTGTGTCGTCGCCGTTGCTGGTTTTGGACAGACCTGTGTCGTCGCCGTTGCGGGCTGGTTTTGGACGCGCCTGTGTCGTCGCCGCTGCTGGCTGGTGGTCGAACTCGGCGGTGTCTGCTTTATTGGGCTGCGACGGCGATATTTCGGCGGAGCGCGCTGCGATCGAGCGCCGCTGGCAGCTGCCGTCAGCTAAATCATTCAGAGCTGGCAGGCCAATTCCGGAAGCCGGCGCCAATAGCCGCTGCTGGCGACCCCGGCGCCCCCGGCCGCTGTGTGACCCCGCCGCCGGGCTCAGATGCGACGGAGCGGCGCGGACCACCAGACGCTGCCGACGACGCTGTCGACGCTGCCGATGGCCGGCCCACTGAGCTGCGGTCTTCACCATGTATGAGAGGACGAGGAGGATGGGGAGGTCAGGGTCACGTGCGGCGTGACCGAAGGCGGTTTTTACGAATTTTCGCCAGATTTGCACCGCTGTTGGTCGAGGACTGCCGTTGCTGGTGACCCCGAGTGAGACAGACGACCGCCAGCCGCGCGTCGTGAAGGAGGAACGGAGGTGCTGCTTGGCAGAGCCAGAGGTTTCTGCGATGGACTCCGAGAGGCTTGTGCGATGCTGGCGTCAGCCGTGACGTATGGTGAGGGCCAATCTTGCCGAGCCGGCGGTCACCATTAGCCGGCGGCGGTCCGATCGCCACCGTCGTCATGACAACCGACAAAAACGAGACCAAGTGCAGTCGGCGCGCGCTGCGCCGTAAATTGTGAGCCGAACTGGGCCGTCCCCGGGGACGCCGGCGGCGGCGGCGCGGCGAAAGCCGGCCCATGTTTTTCTGCCAAAGCGCGCCTTGCGACGGCGCCGGTTGGTCCGATTGGTGCCTCGTGTTTTCTTTTCCCGCTGCGACGCTGACCGAATTTATTTCCGCTGGACGAGGCGATGATAAACACAGGAAGCGTGTCAGCCGGCGGCAGTGCGGGGCCCATGTTTGGCGATCCGTCTGTGCGTGTGTTGCATGACAGCCAGCCATCCAATTGCTGCAATTTTGCAAAACAGCATGGCTGCATATTTGCAGAGACGCACCGGACGGCGCAGGTTGATACGTAAAGAATACCAAACTGCCGCTTGAAAAGCTAACCAAATATAAACAGTCACGGGTAGTCATTTCACTTACAACTTTGTTGTCTTACTTTTCTTTATGGCGTTTGCTGTCTTCCGAGGAAAGCACACACACTCTCTCTCTCTCTCTTTCTCTCTTTCTCTCTTTCTCTCTTTCTCTCTTTCTCTCTCTTTCTCTCTTTCTCTCTTCTCTCTTTCTCTCTTTCTCTCTTTCTCTCTTTCTCTCTTTCTCTCTTCTCTTTCTCTCTTTCTCTCTTTCTCTCTTTCTCTCTTTCTCTCATTCTCTCTTTCTCTCTTTCTCTCTTTCTCTCTCTCTCTCTCTCTTCTCTCTCTCTCTTTCTCTCTTTCTCTCTCTCTCTCTCTCTCTCTCTCTCTCTCTCTCTCTCTCGCTCTCTCTCTCTCGCGCGCGCCGCTGGGTGTCCGGCCGCGGTGCCTCAGCACTGCGGCTGTTTGCATTAAAGTCGAGCGCACAAAGAGGTGCGGCCGGCTGATCTGAATATGAATGCCGCTGAAGCTGCCGCGCGGCCGTAATGAAAGACGGGTGTAATGATGCAACTCGTGCGCTCACATAAATCTGACTGCGGCGTCTCGGCGCGCCGGGAAGCCGCGACACCGCCGCCGGCGGCCGCAGCGCCCCGGACCTTTCGCGCTGCGTCCCAGTATCCAGCCAGCCAGACATCCGTGTCCCGCCAGAGCCCCGCTCATTTCTTTTGCCTGCTGTTCCAATACCTCATCTTTTCGTCGAATTGAACGTTCGGTGGGGTATGCGCTGTTTTGATAACACCGAGTGTATTACACCGCCTCGTGTTGCATGAGCTGTTACAACACATCGGATCGGTAGTGTTCAAGGCGTGGACGTTTGAAGAATCATAATCTTGGAGTCGGGTGAAGGGCAGTTTATTAGCGAGGGAGCCGACTTGAGTGGGCCAGACGAGCTTTTCTATCTAGAAACCACGCGCTATGCGGAGAATGTTCCGTTCCGCACACTCATGGTCGCTGCGGTGCGGTCTGGTCAGCTGATATCATCCTTGTGAAATTCTGTCACGTGTGAGATGGGTGATGGGGAAGGTATTATCTGGTGATCGTGACACAACTGTCACATCAGGCACCGTGCCATTTTTATCCGTGACAGAATTTCAGCACATGCATTGACTTGTTTCCAGGGCATTGTCAGGAGATGAATGTACAGAGTGACATCACCGGGAGCTGCCGGGCAGTACTGAACACACCAAAACGTGATTGCAGTGACAGAATTAACCGCTTCCTCACGGCCTCTGACTAATCCGTCTTACTGGCCTTGCAGACAAAAACAGGGTATGAGTGGCGGTAGAATAGCCTACGTCTTGGCAGGTGCATCGCGAAAAACGCCACCACGAGCCTGGAAGCGCGCCTCGCCAGTGGCCGGCCTCGGTCACGTGACCTTGCTGGCCGGATCACGTGACTGGTCGGAGGCGGCGATGTGAGCGCCGGCAGCCGGTGTTTTTACGGGCGGGTTTAAACGGCGTCAGAAGCCGGTGCTTGAGGCGGGTATCACTGTCGGAGCTGCTGAGGGATGTGAGATGGTATCGCTGCCGACGTGTCCTCTCGTCAGCCCAACAATACCGCCCCTGGCGTGAACAGGCTCCCAGGTGTCTTCAGACCAACCCTTTTTTGGCGCCGGTCAATGCACACAATTTGCATGCCATGCTTGAGTGGGCAGGTTCAATAGGTAGGGAGGAGGTGGCTGCCCCCGTGAGGTCTATGGAGAGGCCCCCGTGGATGTCGGGCATCACAGGCGTCCTGCATGGATAGACATGCGCGGGCAAATTGACAAAGCGGGACGCTGCGGGCGCCTGAAAGTTCAGGTATCCCATATACAGGCATGGTGTTTTCCGGTGTTTTCCATGGCCATCCTCCCTATCACCGTCTGCTGCAGGCCCAGTTCGACTCTGGTCGCCTCTCCTCAGAGGTCGATACCCGTCTGGCAAAAACTGGTGCACTACTTCTTGAGGTCACTTTTGAACTCTCAACCCTAGAAACGCTCATACTTAACCTGAATATGGTGTCTATCCTAATGTCTAAAGTGCGCCCCCGTTTTTAAGTCGTACTCCCAAACAAAATGTATTCTCTACGGGGAAATCACAGACTGGTCACTATAATCATCCTTATTAGGAGCCGTCAATAATTTACTTAACGCTTAGGGGGGAGGGAGGAGGCCATAACGCCACGAAACGTTACAGAGGAAGAGGACTCTTCCCGATCGTTATGAAGCACCCGCACTTTTGGGCTTCGGAAAATAAAATTGGCAAAATGGTGGGTGAAAATAGAACTACTTGGGCATGGAAACGAGAAGACAAGGGAACGCGTGTCTCCACTTCCCATCAGAAAAGTGTTTATTTCAGCCGTATTGCGGCAATGTTTCAAGTATTTGACGGGATCGCATTTTGTACTACATAATGGGACCCGACTATTGGCGGCCCTATGGAGGCCGTCCCGGCCATAGTGTATCTAGTCTTCTTCCCAGAGGGCTGATTTTAACCAAATATTCCTAAAATAATTATGTTTTCCATATTTTTGGCGTCGGTCTTTCTCAAAGGAAATTGTACGGGACTGTCCTTGCGACTAGGTGAATGGGGTGGAATGGAGAATAATATAAATGTTGTCCTGTGCTGACCTCTGACCCTTTCCTTACTTCTATGTGTGGTCAGTCTGGCGAGTGTTCTGAAATACTGTAGCCAGAATACATCTCTGTCCGGCGTGACGCGATCGTGGGCTGCTGGAAACTCCCAGTTCTTCATCAGCCTTGGTTTTTAGCAGGCACTGGGACGCCATGTACTCTAAAAAGTGACTAAAGCTTGTTTGTGTCTCGTCGACAGTACAAAGTGGCTGCGCTTGTTTGCGCTTCGTCGATATCGCTTGGCTCTGTTTAACTAACCCAATCAAAATATAAAATAGATTAATTAATAAAGTGACAAAATAAAATAAAAAAAAACCAAATAACACTAACAACAACCATATAAAAGATTTATGGCCTTAAATGTGCAGTCACGCTTCCAGCAAGTGGCTGATCGCCCGTCGAGTGTGTGGTGTTACACATGGGCGGCTCTATGTCCCAACACAAAGGGTCGTCGACAAATCCTCAACAGCCACAGTATAATACGCGGCAGAAGGCCATGAGATCCAACGTCATTGGTCATATCGACGTCGGCCCACCCACCCCACAGAAATTTATTTTTAATACGGTGCACCAGTTCAACGGAACCAACCCATTTATATCAATGAGGTAAAAGAAAACCTGCGTATTGGGTGCACTTCGGTGTCGCGAGGATAAGTGTGTATTCGCAGCGGTCGACACGCCAGGCGCGGCTATTTGTTCCGTCGGCCGGCCGGACGCCGCCGTCGGAGCCGACGAGTTGGGAGGCTGCGCCATTTCCCGGTACTCCCCAGACACTGGTAGAAATTAACGAGTTCGGCGAAATGCATGCACGCCGAAGTTTGAAGGAACTTTGATTGCCATTCTTGGTAGCCCTAAATGAGGGCAATTAAAATCTCTCCTGCAAGTGGCGCTTATGGAAGCGAGTTTCGGAAATGGGATCTTGATACAGTTGAATATTTTCATTTGTTTGAGGTGAATGGAGACGACATCCAACTCTGTGCTGATGGTTTTAAGAGCTGTTAAAGTTAATGGATCCGATGCTTCTTAAACCATGCGTTAATTCCTTACAAAAGTATAATGCAATGTACTAAGATAGAAATACCTACAAACAATGACGGATCCAGACTTTATTGCGGGGGGGGTAGGGCACTCGAGCCTCCCCCACCAGCATTGCCTCGGGTCTACCTTCTATGCATCAACTATAGGCACTCAGACCGTCCACCGTTGTGACCGTCCAAAGCCGAACCCGATGTTCTCGTACTTTATTTACGAGCTCCAATCTAGAATTTTGAGTCCTGTATTTGGCCACCACGGGATTTTTCTGAGCGTCATCCTGGTGCTCTTAGATGGGTGGGGATTCAGCTTCCAGGACTGTGACCCGGCTGCTGAGCAATTTAGGCCGTCTTGGAGCAATTTATTGTCTCGCAAGCATGACATTTTACAGTATAGATATAAATTACCAAATTGAGCGAATTTGTGTGAGTCTTGTGCGGAAGATAGCTGTGGAATGACACGAGCAGGAATGGCGAAATTCGGCTTCCTTCCTGAGTTCCAGACCATATATCGGTCCTGTCTGAACATTTTTTTGTGGATGACTTGATATGTCCAATTGCCGAGCCAGTGGAGGGAGTTTCCAGAAATATTTAACTATGTTTTAGGCTTGTGGAACACAATTTTGTGACTGACGTTGTATATGTATATTACGTCTGTTTTGGAGCCAATCTTGAGCATTCGGAATCTAATCCAGGAAAACACAGCTTGGCAGCTTAACATGCGATGGGTACTTCTCCTTGCAATCTGGTGAATTATTTATAAGATGCTCGTGGTACCGGAGCATTGCACGGGTGCGTCCCCAACGGGACTGGGTACGTTCCTAATGCTGGAAACGTAAACCGTGGGATGATTCAGATGTGAATTTATCATATGTGATCTGATCCGTGTAATTTGATGTCAGAAGCTGTGGCGTAGCAGTCCAGACATCAGCATGTCCTCGGCGATGTTACGATACAGCTGCAGGCGCGGCAGATATATCACGGATCACGGAGGTGCGGACCAGCAGTTAGAGATACCGGCAGTTCTCGTGATGTGACAGTACGTGACCGCCTCCGAAGGCTGGGCGTGACTGGGCGCGGCCGACCGCAGATCAGACTCGGCTCCGGCCGCGCGACAAATTGTCGGCGGTAGTGCGAAGTGGCGCCGTCGCCGTCGCTGTCGGCACGATGATGGATGGCGACATTGTCCTGCCGGGCTCTCGGAGCCGTCGCTGCCGCCGCCGCGCCGCCTCCATTCAGCTGTCACGCTGCGGCATTAGTGCGGATTAATACGCGTCGCCGGGGAATCCGCCGGAGACGCCGCGCACCTCATATTGTTCTCCCCCGTCTGTGTATTGATCTTCTGCGGCCGTGCATGGTGGTGACAGCCCGCTCACCCGCGCGTCCGTCGCCGGCCGCCAGGCGCTTCTCTGCCGGAGAAACTATCATGATGCCGAGGCAGCGAGCGCTGGCGCAGCTGCGCGACTGTGTCTGACCCCGCCCCTCCCACCCCCCGCTCTGGGTGTCACTCCGGGGCTTCATAAACGTCACGCCCCCGGCCGCGCTTGACGCAGATACGGCTAATTCGGCCCGACAGGTCCTCGGCGTAATGAATTTTCTAGCGCGTGGCACGCGGTGGCCACGTGGCTTAAAGCGCACGTCGGCTAAAAAGGGAACTCCCTACACGGATGCGATGGTGCAGCCATCCCCAGAGTGAACGAGCTGGTATCAGTCACGGGACCGGTGGATTAGAAGGGGAGTGGCTGGTGCTGTAAAGTAATCTAGCTTGAGTGACCAGATAAACGCGGGATTTGTTTTACCACACGGCCGTGTGGTAAAACAAATCCGTAAAACAAGTCAGTAAACGGGTGAGATTGCTGAGAGTAGTGGACATCCCTGCGTATGAAGATATACCGCTATTGATACCGCTACAAAAATAATATTGCTGTTTTTTGTCTTATTTTTGTCACTCCCCTACAAAAAAACAAGAAAAAACACACTTCGCCATTTACAGAGAGCGTTATCTGAGTGGGTTCCCGAAACGTAGTTTTACGCCACGGGAATCGAACCGACACAGTCCGTGCTGCCTGGTGTGAGGCCCAGGTATTGAAACCGTACCAGCGACCCGAGATGAGCCACCGACCGCGGCACTGATGTCGACACAGGCATGGGGTGCAGGTGTAGAAACCTAGTCAGTCTTGTCTGCACTGGCTGACACGTCGCCAGTGGCTGACACGTCGCCCAGAGGGAGACAAAGAAGGCTTCCCGGCATTAGGGAAAGAGTCGTATTTATTGAAATTTAAAACGATAATGCAGTGACAAAGTCTTAGTCTCTCTTGTTATTTGCTTTGTCCTTGCTGAACATTGGAATTATTTGATTTTCCGGCGCTGAAAGCTGCCGAATATCCTAACCATGCATCTTCAAACGTGCCCTTTGCGCACATTGAGAAGTAAGTAATTCTATACCCGCCTGTCAGAATGTATATCTCATCCTCTCGTTGTCCAGAGTCCATCTCTGGTCCGGCTCAATCTCATTCATCCGAGAATCAGTTTCCCGTCAGCGTCGACCTCACCGCTCCGTATTTCTGGGGTGACGCTTCTACCCGGTCACAGGTGCCGCAATCGCCCGGGTGAGTGACGACATGAACCGACGCGTCGCTATCGTGCGC
Organism: Lepas anatifera; assembly: GCA_034440635.1. Lineage (NCBI taxonomy): Eukaryota > Metazoa > Arthropoda > Thecostraca > Lepadidae > Lepas > Lepas anatifera. The sequence goes on along the minus strand of JAOTON010000826.1, from coordinate 1,185,136 downwards.
TCCGTCGGCGCCGGAAGACGGGGCAATCAACGTGACCCACGCGATGGGAGCTAATCCCGGTGTCGCGGCACTGCCCAAGGGTCGGGCTGATCGATTTAGCGTGTGCCGCGGCGCCCGGCGATCGCCGTTGGAGTTTACGATGATTGGAAAACGCCGACGGCAGACCTGCCTCAACCTGTGCGCGTTTTGTAATTAGTTAGGCCAGTAATGAGCGTTGTCTGATGAGGTTGGTCGCGTTTTTATGCCAGGTAACGCGAATGCTCTGCGGTAACGGCCGTTCCGGCTTTAATGGGCCCGCACCGACGCTTAACGAGACCGCTGATGTCTCACCGGCAGGCGACGCGTAAGAAAACGCTCCAACTGCGTTGGCTGTAAGATGGGGGTACCTTCTTGTCTTATTTCTATTTGCTTCTTATTCATCTCTTTCGAAGGTATTGTAAGGTCGGTTTTTATAATCGGCGTTTCAACACAGCTCTCAAAGATTCTGTTTCAGATAGGCCGTGCTGCTGCTCCCGCTATCCGGTCGAGTAAATGGCGACGTAATCGCCGGTGAATTCGGAAGTTCAACGGAATGCGACACTTTGGTGCAATGTTATCCTGGAGTGGTTTTAGGGGTGTTTTATATAAAATGATGAATTTGTAATTATTTCAGCTGAAAATAGCTCTTTAGTTCGATGTGCTGTATTATTTAATTTTCCTTCGCAACAGTTCAAAGACCTCCACATGGGCGTGACGTCATGGTATGGCGGCACGTTATGTTGCCATATACAATACACTGATGTCTGGCAGCACCATAAAATAGTAGGATGTATGAAGTGCTTTAGTTAAAACGAGCTGCTATAAGGATCCAAAGGGACAGTTCTGGGACAAATGAAACTAAGGGTCCCCTTTACTTACCGAAATCCTAGATCTGTCACTAGTCCCAGTCGCCCATTTGGATTTAATCCTCCCGGAAAGTATGAGTACGATCTCTAAATCACTTACTCTGCGTCTCTGGGGTTCATGTGTACAGGTAAGCCCAACAGGTAAGTGATTTTGCCTTAAGTTTAGAAAACTAGACTCCCTTGCACTTTCCTGCCGGCATCACTTCCAGGAGTTCTTGCAACATTTTTTTCGGCCGTTTCGGGAACCGCCCACAAACAATGAGCCCCTCTGCGACGCTGTACAGAACGTTGCCGATACGTTTGTCCGATTCTCCGATAGTGTCGGCCTCTATAAATTTGTGCCGCCTATCTGGCAGCTGATCTGCGCCCTGCTGGACATCTGTCTTGTGCAGTTAAGTCCAGCCAACGCCAGTGCAATCATTTCCGCGCTGGCCCGCAGGGGACCCGAGCCGGACTCTTTATTTAGCGCAGTATCGCGTCCATCATCCAGCCATCATGACTGGAAATTGGCGGGTCCGGTGTCGAATGCCAGAGGTACGACGCGCATCTGTTCCACACTAACCGACACAGGATATAGCTCTAGCAAACTGGCAATGAAGCGTCGATTCAAGTCCTGTCGATTGGTGCAGGCTATACGCTTGCTCGCTCTATTTGTTGCATCCTGGCTGAACACAAGGCCAGAATGAGGCATAAACAGCTTGCCCTCGACATACTTAATTTGAGCTCATGCGTGGCCGTGGTATATGCCGGCTGTTTTGGCTCGAGGTAGGCATCTCACTTACATGTACTTGTTTCGTGTATGCATGATATCTTTTTGTTATCTCCGATAGGGCGAACCTTACCGCTGGCCGCGTAAGCACCGGGGTCAGCTGGCTTTCCAATGTACCGCGATCCAATTTGGGACACGCCAGGGCACGGTGAGAGTATATGGTTCGGCGCCCCGTAATAATCGAGCCCCCACACGTAGAGAATTTGGTGACCTCCAGGTAAGCACTTTACGTCTCCTTTTTCGTGGATAATAAGTCGAAAGGGCGTGGAAGGTCTCGGAAGGTCACCGAAGCCACAAGGGGATTGCACCATCTCTTAAAATGGGAGTGTGGTGGTTAGCGAGTTTGCTTTCCACACGACTGCTCCGGGTTCAAGGCCCGGCGGATTCCCTGAACAAGGAGCAGTTTAACTCCTCGGGAACCCTATCAGCCGGGAAAGAGTTGGCGAAGCCATATGACCGTGACAGTGGCGCGCGATAAGCCTCAACAATTATTATAATTATGAAACTCGTAAGGTGTCGAGTGTTTCTGAAGCGGGGCATTGATGAGAACGGCTCTAGGACTTTGGAGCCGTCTAACTGACTAAGGGGCATCTGAGATGGCGTTGAAGAGTTGAGGATACATGGGCAAGCCTCCCAAGAAAGAGCAGGATCCCTGGTCTCGAAAGGCATGCAAAATGACATTGCTGGCATTTGAGAGGGCAATGTCGAAAACAACACACAGTATCATGAAAGGCGACATTTGGGCTATCTTAATGGTGGCCGCTTCCTTCAGAGAAATTGACTTCTGAGAAGAAGGTATGATTCCATCTATCATACCCCAAGCTTTAAAATTTCGTGAATATTGGAATCTGTCATTCGTTATATATATATATATATATATATATATATATATATATATATATATATATATATATATATATATATATATATCAAACACTCATGGCTGTCTAGCAAGCCGTATCGAGCCTTAAGTAGACCCCAGTCTGCAGAACATGACAGATTTCGACGAGATCTCGTTGGGGCAGCCTCGGGGCAGACCTACCGATTTGGGGCAGCTTTTGGTCGTTCTTGGAGCAGAGGGGGGCTCTTGGGTCAGGAACTAGTACTTGGGGCAGCAGTCAGTCCGGGTAATCACCGAGGGAAGAAGAAAGAATAATTAAAAACGACAATCATTAGTTAAAGTTGCGCTGTGAAAGCTGAATTGTCGCAAAACCGTCATATTTCTCATCGAGAGAAATAGGAATAAAAAGATACCAAACCAAGGAGATTTTTAATGGACGTAAACTTCCTGGAAATGAATAAAAAATCAGGCAACGGGCGCCTTTCTAAAGCTAAATTTAGATTTTTTTCAAAATTTGTAATCTAAACCTAGTTTTAGTTACCAAAAATAATCATAGAACTCGAAATAAAATTTCACTGTATGTAGTTTTTTGCACTTCCTCTGCTATGTTTTGATCACCAAAGGCCGGCAAATCGGGTCGATGTCAAAAGGTCCTTTGTTCAAAGAGTCCACCGCTCAAATGGTCCACCGTTCAAAAGCAAATCATGTCAGCCCCCTCCCCCAAGAACAAATGCCAGTCAGTGATGTGACGTCACATGAGCGTACGGGAATCTTTCTTTGCTTGGGTTTTGTGAAATTATTCCAAATTTTGTGATGCTTTCATGCAAATGTGAAAAATGGAAGGGGGAAAAATGGTTTAGCTCTGGAAACAAGTATTTTTTATCGAATTTAGTTACCAATTGAAATATTTGTTTTTAAAGTATTTATTGTACGGCGTGAAAGCAGTGGCAAATGACGTCTTAAGGGGAAAGACTTCGCTTGTAAATGTACTTTTGAATAAAAGTTATTCTTGAAATCGTACATCATGAATGCAAGATAGCTGCTGCTGTGCGTGGGAGTCGTGAGTGCGTTATCATCGTCGGGTTGGATGCACGGCCCCTCAGGGGACCGATCTTCACTTGCCGGATTCGTCCGGCAGTAAAGATTGGAGCAACGGGGAGTGACGCGCCCGGGGCCCCAGTCAGCCCTTGGAGGCATGTCGACGCATCACCGCGGACACGTCATGTCTGGCTCTCCGGCGGCCGCCGGCTCTTCCGATCTCGGTCGGTTAGAGTCGGCTTCTGTCGTCGGCGGCCCTGGTGATGAGGTCTGCGGTGGTGCTGATGACTGCCTTACGGGCCCTTTGTTACCTGGTCGGTAACCGTATTGGATCGGGTCAGTTGTGTCCTGCACCTCCCAGTATGTAGCTCCTGTTTGTTTTTGTTTTCTCATTTTGTTGATTATGTTTAGTTCCTTTCCTCTTTTTACGCTTCAGTTATTGGTTCCACAGTTATTTGCCTTCTTCGGCCTTTTTATGGGTGTAAGGCGCCTACTCGAGGCCTATCTCGAGCCCCGGCGACGAGGTTGACGGGATCCTGGGGGTTGAGGTCCCCCTCGGGCGGGTCAGTCCCGAGGGCTCCAACACGCCCCCTTTGGCCCAGATATCTCGATCCAACCGGGGGTAAGCCGTCCGTAGGCTGCCGCGGGCGGCCTAGCTACGCGGCAGTGTCAACGGGCACTGTCGCTCGGTCCAGCTGGGCAGGGGGATCATGTTTCGGGCGTGCGACGCGGCGCCCTTCGCAGTGGGGACTGTGATAGTTCTTGCCGGGCGTGACGCGGGCCGGGGTTTCGGAAACCGTCGTTTTTCGAGACCCTGGCCTGTTGCGCGCGCCTGGTGGACCGCAGTCTCCGCTGCGTGAGGGCTGCCGCGTTTTGCTTAGTCCCGACTCATGGCCCTGCCGGCCCACTGGGCTGATGGCGTCAAGGGGGTGGGTGCGTTCTGATCGGAGGGGTTGTGTGAGTATCTCTCGCCCCTCTGAGACGGCCGCACCTGCCCCCGTAGGCACTGTACCAGCCCCTGGGCCCAGCTATTGACAGCTGGCAACCCGGGGGGCCGAAGGTAAACTGACTCATCATGGCCTCTCCTACTTGTACACCAACCGAATCGACCGCACGGACTCCGACCCCCGCATTGACGCCGACCACCTCTTGTCCACCCACCGACGTCGCCGCCGCGATGGATTTCTCGGGAACTGAACCCCCGCACGAACTCGACCAGAGCAGACCACCCCCTTGACTCTCGTCATTGACTTCGAGGATAGAACAGTTAAGGTGAATCCATTTCAGATCCATGAAGCCCTGCGAAAGTTCCATCCAAAACGGACTTACAGACACCCGAATGGGCGAGTCGAGGTTGAAATGGGAAGTGAGCCCGATGCTAAGAAGCTGCTCTCAACCTCCTCCCTAGAAATCCGGACACCCAACAGGTCTCTGTCTCTACCGGTGAAGGTCTCTCCGCATGCTACCAAAAACAGCTGCAGAGGCGTGATCAGCTGCAAAGACCTACGCGATGTCTCTGAGGAGGAGATCCTGTCAGGCCTAAGAGATCAGGGCGTGTCAGAAGCCAAACGTATGCTGCGGAGAGGGGAAAGCCAGGGGACGGACAACGGCACGTTCATGCTCGTGTTTTCAGGGACTACCTTGCCTGAGAAGGTGCGAGTGGGCTGGATGACCATTAAGGTTCGTCCCTTTGTTCCTAGCCCCATTAGGTGTTTCAGGTGCCAGTCATTCGGTCATATCGCTGGCAGCTGCAGAGGTAGGGAACGATGCGGTAGATGCTCAGAGGTAGGTCACAGCTCCAGATCGTGCGAGGTAGAGAAACCCAAGTGTGCCGGATGTGGAGGCGACCACGAGGCGTGGAGCAGGTTGTGCCCTAAACTGACTGAGGCTAAGGAGACCCAGAAAAGAAAAGTCCCACTTCCTCCAAAACCAGTGCCGGCGGCCACACCCGTAACATCCCGGGCAAAGCCTTCTACCGACCACTCTCCTTACCGAGATGCCCTGGTGGGATCCCAGCGCAGTGTCGCACCAGCTGAAACCATCACTGAGACCCGTCCTGCACTTACCGTGGATTCGAAAATCGGTCAGTTCATGAATCTCTCCCTCCGCCAGTTCCTCGCGATGGTTGCTAAGTTCCTACCCAGTCAACCAGATGACTCCAGCTGCAAACATATGGGCTGTGGGGAGAAAGTCGACGCAGTGACGCAAACGTCATCACCACCACCACAGTACCGAGACGCTGCAGTGGGGACGGACCCGTCAGAATTCCGAGCGCTCAGTGCCGAGTCAGCCTCCCAGAGCTGCACAGTCAGCCGTGATCCCCCTCAAACTGAAACCTCCGGCAAGAGAGCTCGGGAAGCCTCCCCAACTCTATCACCACCTCCCCAACGCCCAGTCGTGCCGTCTTCCATGACGGAACACATCACTCCTACGCTTCCCCCTGAGGAGGCCGCAGGCACAAAGGCAAACCCCTATGAGGGTGAGGGCCAAGCCCCGGAGGAAGTGGATGGGTCTGCCCTGATGCCCCCTCCGACCAGTGACAAACCAATACGTCAAAGAGTCCACCCACAACAGGCAGTCGAAGTCGCTTCTAGTACTGTAACACAAAGCAAGAAACGTAAGCTCACATCAACAACAAATACCAAAAGTAGCGAGGACACAATAAAAATAACACAAAAACAGCGTCCGGAGCACTCTTTCCGCTCCAGCAAAGGCCTCGAACTATCAATTCCTCGAGTCACTGTAAAAACACCAAAACAACAAATCAAACTCAATCAAACTCAGCGTGCCCAATCCATGGAGAATTTAGGGCCAGCTCAAGCAGATCTAAGGAACTCGGGAGACCTCAGACAGCGCATACGAAGGCCCATCCCCCAAGATGACGGGAGGCCGGGGTATACAGGCGATGCATACATGGTAGAGAGGCCAGTGTTTGCTAAACGCTCGCCCCCAAGGGACCCTAATAACCCTCCACGTGAGGCAAGGAACTGGAACTCCCGCGCTGCCTGGAGAGAACCAGAGATGTTCGACGGGAGGAGTTGGGAAACATGATAGACGACCGAGGTTTCAATCTAGGAAAGTTTTTACACACCCTACTCGTACTCTACCTAATGACGTTTATTTTACAGTGGAACATGAGAGGTTTTAGGGCAAATCACACGGAACTCCAAACATTGTTAGCACAGAAAACTCCTGTAGTAGTTGCCTTACAGGAGACCAAGCTAAAACATGACCATCATTGCCAGCAAATATACTATAAAACATTTCGATACGACGTTCATTCCACAACAATTGCTCATGGAGGAGTAGCGCTGCTTGCCCATTTTAGCGTCCCTGCCCATCCGTTCCGCTTGAGAACAAGCCTACAGGCTGTAGCAGCGACCGTCGACCTACAACAATTTAAAGCAACCATCGTATCCCTATATCTCCCTCCCGGTGAGGACTTTCCTGGCGATGAACTCACAAATTTAATACAACAGTTGCCAGCAAATTATATAATATTAGGTGACTTCAACGCTTATAACACAACATGGGGCTGCCCCCGCACAAATAGGCGAGGCCGGCGCTTGGAGGAAATAATCCACCGCTTTAACATATGCACTTTAAACACAGGTCACCCTACACACATCTCATTGCCTTCAGGAACAGCATCGGCAGTTGATCTATCTCTCTGTTCAGCTTCAATAGCCGACCGCTTTAAGTGGCGAACTCATTCGCATCCGTGCAACAGCGATCACTACCCGATCTGGCTTTGGTCTGAGACCCCACATCCGGGCAGGAGAACGCCGCAGTGGAACTTACGGCGGGCCGACTGGCAGGGTTTTACCTCTGACTGTGTCCTCGATTTTACACCAGACGAGGCCGAAACCGCTACAATATGCGAGGAGGAGCTGCGTGCTCGAATTCTAGACTCGGCTGAGACTTTCATACCTAAGACTAGCTCGCTCCCACGGCGCATCCCCGTGCCCTGGTGGACGGAGGAGTGCAGGCGCACCATTAGAGAACGTCGACGCCGTTTTAAATTATTTACAAGACAGCCGACAACTCACAATTTAATAGAATACCGACGTACAAAAGCACTAGCCAGACGCACAGTTAGAGATGCAAAACGAAAATCATGGCAAACTTATATTACAACAATAAATCGGCTAACACCATTAACAACAATTTGGCGGCGAGTACATCGTCTGGCCGGCCGTAGCTGTGCCATGTCCCTGCCGGTTCTGACAGGTTCCGGCGGAACAATTTCTAACCCCACAGAGGTAGCGAACGCCTTTGGCAATGCGTGGGCTGCTCGCTGGCGGCTGGCCTGTTCAGACCCAAGGTTTTTACGGCACAAAGAACGGAGGGAACGTCTCCCAGTGAGTTTTAGCTCCCATGAACAACTATCATACAATGACCCTTTTACCATATCAGAACTTAACACCGCACTGTCTCGGGCGAGAAGCACAGCCGCTGGCCCGGACGGTATACACATTGACATGATAAAGAATCTCAGCGAACGGTCTTCTACTGCTTTATTGTCTTACTTCAACTTCCTTTGGACCACACACGATTTTCCCACTGCCTGGAGAGATGCCACTGTCATCCCAGTTTTAAAAGCCGACAAGGATGGTAGCGACCCCCTTCACTATAGACCGATTGCCTTGACCTCATGTGTATGTAAACTCTTAGAACGCATGGTAAACGCACGTCTGGTTTGGTACCTGGAGAGCACCGGATTCTTTTCTAATGCTCAATGTGGATTCCGCGCAGGGCGGTCCACTACCGACCATCTTACATCGCTAGATTCATCAATACGCCGTTCATTCGCCTCAAAGCAACACGTGTTTGCTTTACTATTTGACATCGAAAAGGCCTATGACACAGCCTGGCGCTACGCGGTTTTAGACAAGGCACGGAAAGCTGGCATCAAGGGTCACATGGGATTCTTTATTGACAATTTTATGAAGAGACGGAAGTTCAGAGTGAGAGTGGGCAACTCGCTATCTGATAGTTTCTACCAGGAGAGTGGTGTGGTCCAGGGCGGCGTTTTAAGCGTGACCCTGTTCGGTATCTTAATTAATGACGTCTGCGAAATTCTACCTCCCACAGTGGAGAAATCTCTGTTCGTAGATGACTTAGCGGTGTGGTTAAGCACCTCCACCTCGATTTCAGCACAGCGACAGCTCCAAATATGCATAGACCGGTTATCCGAATGGAGCCTGAAGAACGGTTTTAGATTTTCCACTGAGAAAACTGTGTGTATGCACTTCTGCCGCCGCCGCTCGTGTACTGACATCAGTCTCCGTTTATACGGCAGGAGAGTCCCAATCGTCCCGGAAGCAAAGTTCCTGGGCATGACGATGGATAAACGCTTGACATACGCCCCCACATATCACTCCTGCGAGATAAATGTTTCAAACGGATGGATGTGGTAAAGGTGATTTCTCGCACATCTTATGGTGCCGATAGGTTAACACTCCTCCGTTTGTACCGTGCTCTCATTAGGTCCGTACTAGATTATGGCTCAGTAGTATATGATGGTGCTTTGAGCAACGTTAAGCAGCCTCTGGACGCTGTACACCACGCCTGTGTTAGAGTGGCGACGGGCGCTTTTCGCACGTCCCGCAGGGCAAGCCTTCTAGTAGACGCCAATGAACCTCCACTAGACCTGAGAAGGAAGCGGTTGGCATTATCATACGCTAGCAAAATCAGGCAGGATCCGTCCCATCCAACATACAGGTGGATTTTCGACGAAAATTTGACTATGCCCCTCAGAATGGTGCGACAGACATCTTCACGAGCTCTCTGTTTGCGTGTATCTCTGTGGTTAGAAGGCAGCGGCGTTGACCTGGAAGTAATTGCTGAAACGCGACCAGAACGTACGGAACCATGGCGACTCATCCCTGCACAATGCGATCTCGATCTGATGCGCCATAAAAAAGCAGCAACACTACCCTCAGAATTTCTGGCCTTAGCGCTGCGCAAAATCGGCTCCTATGCAGCTCATGCCCGGTTCTACACCGACGGCTCGAAGTCTACCGGCGGTGCTGGAAGCGCCTTTTTAGGGGAGGGACTGAGTCAGGGGTTTAGCCTACCAGGGTCTGTTTCGGTTTTTACCACAGAACTATATGCCATTCTCCGGGTTTTAAGACACATCAAGCGTTCTCAAGAGGATCGATGTCTTATCATAACGGACTCTGCTAGCTCACTGACAGCACTCCAATCTCATCACCCACAGCAAAACTGGCTTATACCATCTATAAGAAGGCTTCTGTCAGCGATCTCCTCCAGAGGGACTGATGTGCGCTTTCTTTGGGTACCGAGCCATATTGGAATTTCAGGGAACGAAAAAGTCGATAAGGTTGCGAAAGAGGCGTCCGTACTACCCCCTTCGCGTCAGTTTAGGATTCCGGCTTCAGACCTCAAAGCATCGTTCAGAACACTACAGGAGACTGAATGGCAGTCAAGGTGGGCTGCAGAGCCAGAGTGCTTTATGAAACGCCTGCGCACCTCCATTGAGAGATGGGAGTCGAGCAACAGAAAAAGCAGAAGAGAGGAGGTGGCCCTCTCTAGACTCCGCATCGGGCACTGTTATGCCACTCATGCCTACCACCTGAATAGCTCTACTCCTAACCTGTGTTTACATTGTGGCAACCGCCTTACTGTCCAGCATGTTTTATCCGAGGTAGACTGCTGTGACAATCTCAAAAAGGCAAATGCGTCGATTCTTCCCATCGGTCTCTTTAGAGCAGTGTCTTGGAAACGATCCCGTCGTAGACATCAAAGACGTTTTATCTTACCTGAAAGAAATAAAGTTTGACATCGTTTATAGCCCTCACAGCACTTTTTAGCGGTGACACCTCCGGCATAGAAAATTCATAGCTAACCAAGATCATTTTGAACTGACCTAACCTGACAATGCTGGGCACATATAGCCAAAGAAGCTGAAGTGCCCTTAAACACCAATAATCATCAGGGTTGGATGCACGGTTTTATTTCATTCCTGGGCATTTCGTTTAAAAAGGAGTAGATAAAACATGTATCGGTAAAAATACCCCCCCACCCCGTTTGAGGAGTCTGCCCCAACATCCAAATTTGTGCCCCGATTGGGGCAGGCTTTGGGCTGCCCCAAGCGCCTCGTCGAGTCGCCTGCCACGTTCTGCAGACTGGAGTAGACCCGCATTGCCGCCGAGTCGCGTGCACTATCGTCTGGGCTCTGACGGTGGGGGTGACCGGGCTGTCGCCCCGTTGTCATTGCCGTGCCGTGCTTTATCACGCTGGATGGGCGCTGCCCTTAATGCGGCTTTAATTGGCGCACGACAAATCACCACGCGTCGGGCCGCGGCCCGCCGGTCGTTCGTCACCGCCGCGCCGGAACCGTCGCCGCCGCGCCGTTCTCGTGTGCGCCGCCGACTCGCAAATGGATGGATGGAGACATGTGACGGAGCGGGGCGTGCGCGATGGGCCGTTAGTTGACAGTGCGACGCTGTAAATGTGGCGACGGCGAGCGCTGATGGCGCGCAGGCAGCCAAGCGCCGCCGGTGCGTTTGGTATGTGCTTAATGTCACGGTTACCGTCGCCGCTAGTATCTAGGGGTGATTCAAGAACAAATCTTTCGACAGTAGAAACGCCTCAGACTCAAAAAGATCCATCACTGGGGTTGAATTTCGATCGGTAATGTCTGTTTGAGCTCGCCGACTGCGCCCCGACGCCGGTGTGAGCTGCGACCGCCGCGGTGGCGGGGCGGCGGTGGGTTGGACCACTGTTGTCACATTGCCGTCGGCACGCGACATGACTGACGATCTCTGATCGATGATTAGCGCTATGAATAATGACGGCGTAATGCCAGGTGCGGTCGCCGGGAACAGGTGGGTGTTGGAGCGGCCCGGCTGGGTGGCGCACACCGAAACCGTCTCAGCGCGACGGCGGGAGCGACGCCGCCTGTTGTCGGAGCCAGACCGGCCCATGCGGACCGCCCCCGGCACCGTACAGGAATGCGGATGGATGGGCTGAGGGAACGCGCCTGATCGGCTCACGGGTCTGGCGTAGTGGCTGCTGCCGATGCGGCGATAACCTGACTGGCAGGGAGTCGGCTCTGGAACAACACAACAGCGACAGCTGGAACCCCTGACTGGCGACCGCTCCAGTTAACTGAACGCTGCATGGAAAGCCTGTGGCAAACCTGTTGGGATGCAGGATGGCAAGTCGTGGGGCTGAAAAATCTAGGAAAGTTAGTAGTCGCATCGGTATTCTCCGGAGGTATTTAATGATTCCAAGTCCCGCAGGACCTCTTAACGAAATCGACGTAATGGATTCAATAGTTCGATGTGTCAGGATTATGGAAACCGAGACTGGGTTTCAGAAAGTCCTTTGAATATCGAAAGTAAACCCTTCGACGTTCTCTGGCTGTTCATGATAAAAATATATTTAACGTAAATGTCCAGGGGAAATCCTGAACCCCGTCTGGATTCTACCGGGAAGTCCGGTCTGGGATCAATTTTAATGTCTGGGCAATTACCACTGGTGTGAGATTCCTGTCCCAGACTTATACGCAACTTTTACCGGGCTTTACAGGTTCAGCTTTTACCACTTTCTCCTTTTTAACACTTTAATTAGGCATCTAACCACCATCCTGTCGAAAGTGCGTAAATCGTGTCCGCAAGTTTGCAGCATTTTAAGCAGATAACTCGGGAGTGACACTTTTGCGGTAAATGCACTGCGTCCGTTGATCGATCTCTTTTCTTAAGTTGTGTCGTCTCAACTAAACAAACAGGAGCATACCCGCTTTCTTAGACGTGTTCGTACGTTTTTTTGTCATTTCTGTCATCCAGTAGGTACTCTCTTTCATCAGAGTTGTCGGATAAAAGGTCAGCCTTGTTTGTAATCGGTAACATATCGATGGCTGATATCCCCGAATTCGCCTTGCGTATATAACTATGTTCGTTGAGGCCGGTTTGGAGAGCGTAGCGAAATGTTACACTATAATGCTAGTCTGGCAATTTTTGTTTTGACCATTTGTTCGAGAGGCATTGCTGTGATGTGTCAGGCTTATCTACAAAAGTTAGTTTTCGGCCATGAGCTTCTAAACTGAAATGTTGTATTGACCGTATGTTTTCTTCTGCGCACTCACTCAAAGCCTTTGTTGCCATTTATGTAGGATTAACTGTTTTCAGGTGACTTTTTATGCTGCAGTGGAATTTTCATCAGTAATACCCATGCAGATGGGAACCATCTTCCCAATGTTTTCTATCTATATTTGCATATAAAAATTGCAAGCTCTTGCAGACACATGCACTTTCCTTTTGACAATTATTTCGACTACTATGCGGCAATGTTTGAAAGTATTCGGTCGGGTACGTTTTCTCTGCAATCCAGAAAATTCACGAATAGACTTGCGTGCTTTATGCCACATTTAAAATCATTGAAGGTTGTTCAGAAAACGTAAATAATATTTAAGGAAACCGTAAACTACTTCTAACCTTCCTCGGCTATTTTTCAAATCTGACTGATGTAGAAAAACATCAGCGGTTTCCCGTTGTTCAGATATGCTGGTGACTGCGCGCGAGGCGATGGATGGCGTGCGACACGGTTTTTACTGTGGCAACATTTGTGACGGTGGGACTAGTTGTGTGGTGGCGGCTGAAACTACGAAATTCATCGGCCTTTATTGCAGCTATTCGTCTTGCCGCGCGTCGTCTTGTGAGCAGCGACAATGCTGAAGCTGGAGGCTGCGCCGCTGCTGAGTGCAGCTGGTGTCTCGGGATAGAGGTGGTGTGTGAAAGAGATGCTGAGGATAGAGATCCGTTTTGTCTGCAAGGCACTTTCATATTTGTCTAATTTGTCTGCGGAATCAAAACTATTTGCACAAGAAAATTAACGTGGAAAAGCTAACCGGCAGGAGATTATTAACTAATGTCAGAAGTTTGTCTTTCTAAATTTCGTCTCCTCAAATTTATTTCCAAAAATATCGGTAAAGCTGTGTTTCTTGGCGTCTGGCTAAAAACCAACCGTAATCTGCAGTCGTCAGGAAAGCATATTGTAAGAACTAACTTGTAAGGTACAGCCCCGTGCAATTAAATCTGTGCACACTAGGCGGGGATGTTTCTGGTTCCTTTTTTAGCGAACTACTGCTCACTCCGTCATGATATATCATACAGTTTTTGCGTTTTGCTCCGAGCGATCGATTGCGTACCCAAAAATACTCGGGAGCCTCATATTTGAGAACTTATTGGAAACAATGCAATTGTCACGAGAGAGCCAAACAAAAAGTTTACTGAAAACATTTCAAAATACCAGATCGAGAACCAATCTAAGTTCAGCAATCAAACTAGGGAAAACACATGTTGTGTTTCTAATCAGGACCAAGAGAGCAATAGTTCGCCGGAAAAGAGCCGAAAACTGCCGAGCCGAATGTGAACAGATTCAGCTGCAGGGAGTTGTTCTTTACTGTTTGAGCACATTCTGTTCTCTTTGGTATGAACCAGGAACGTTTCGATCGTGAGCTGTTTCATTGAAAGGTGAAGTGAGGTTTGAAGAACCCGCTCTTCCATAGCGCCCTGGAATTTACCTAGCGTGTGCTCCTGTTCTACCTCTTCAGTAATGCTTTCCCCACTCTTGTGTCACCAAGAAATGATACCTCATCAGTGATCGTACGGTCGAACCCTAAACTATGTCCACCCGTTTGTTGCAGTGATAAACCTGCGGAACACCCAAGAGGAGGAGCCTCCGGACCCGCAGCTGATGAGGCTGGACAACATGCTGATCGCCGAGGGCGTGGCGGGTCCGGAGAAGGGCGGCGGCGTGCAGGCGGCGGCGAACGCCAGCGCAGCCGCGGCGGGCGGCGCCTCACAGGAGAGCACCATCGAGCACTCCGACTACCGAGCCAAACTGGCGCAGATCCGACAAATCTACCACCAGGAGCTGGAGAAATACGAACAGGTAAGACATGTCCACCACCAGGAGCTGGAGAAATACGAACGGGTAAGACATGTCTACCACCAGGAGCTGGAGAAATACGAACAGGTAAGACATGTCTACCACCAGGAGCTGGAGAAATACGAACGGGTAAGACATGTCTACCACCAGGAGCTGGAGAAATACGAACAGATAAGACATGTCTACCACCAGGAGGTGGAGAAATACTAACGGGCAAGAAATGTCCACCACCAAGAGCTGGAGGTGGCCATTTCTTATATATTATGATCAGGAGCGGGGGATATGTGTACGAGTCAAATGTCTTCCTTCAAAAGCTAGAGGAATAGAAACTTGCAAGAGGTCTGCGACCAGCAGCTAGAGAAATTCAAGCATGCGAGAGATCTGCCACCGGGAGATAGAGGAAAAAACACGCGAGAGATCTTCTACGGGGAGCTAAGGAAATACGAAAATGCGAGAGATCTGCCACCGGGAGGCAGAGGAAAAAACGTGCGAGAGATCTTCACATGGAGCTTGGGGAATACGAACATACGAGAGATCTGCCACGGGGAGCTAGAGGAATACAAACATACCAGAGGTCTGCCACCAATAACTACTCTTAGGACAGTGGCTCTCAGCCCTCTTGTTACGATGACTCTTTCTCGGCTGTTAGAGGAATGCATCACCCCATCTTTGAAATGCAATATCAAGGATAAAAACAATATGTTGGTTGGGCCTCCCAATGTCTCATGGGGTATGATAACAATTCCTTTACAGCGCCGCTGGGTCATTAACATGAGGCAATCAATGCCCTATACCAGGCCTTCCTATTTTTGGAATCCCGGCTGTGGCACTTGCGTGTCAATCGCGGCATACCAACCAAATTCCTGTCAATTTTGGACGAAAGCCATCTCGATTTTAGTATCTAGGGCCCAATTTCGTTGAAGGAAAAGCGACGGAACATAAGAACTTGCCGCTCCGTTTTAATTCCCCTAAATATGGTACATTTTCCTGCTATGTGGTACCGATGTCACTTCGCTCTCACTGCCTTGTCACTTTGGGGAGTAAGCAGCCCCGCCTACACCCAACCACTGTTTTATTTCTTTCAGATATGGCTATTATGGGGATTTAAGGGCACTGAATCGATCAGTGGCCTGAAAAGAATCCCCGAAATCTTTCTGGAGATGTAGCCCCAGGCAGTTACCAGGGGTGGCCTTGTGTCTGTTAAAAAGCCCATGACTTGAACATTATTTCACTGATCTTTTTGAAAGTATTGTAGTGTCCTACACACCATGTACAGGCAATATTTGGTCATTCTTCTGATTTACTAAAAATTCGGTCATGTGACCTTTTGACTGTTTTTTTTCTCAAAATGTTCATTGACCTTCGAAGTCGTTGAAATGTGTTCTGTCAGAAGGGACTGAAATCCATTTGAAATAAAAACATAGATATCGGTATCGAGTTTTATATACTGCTTTTAAGCTTCCAAACCTACCTGTACAGGTGTGAATATGCAACCAGTTTTGCCGTACGTCAGTATTCAATCGTAATTGAGCTTTGGAACAAATAATAGCGTGTGGCTATTGTTAACCTCTTGTATGATAATGAAATTATGATTTAAACCTCGTGGGGTGAAGAGCCATAGGTACCAGGTGAAAACCGAAAATTGGCAGTGTTTTTTTGTCGACATTTCATTGTTTACTACGGGCGGAATCGGCATTATGTGGTCAGCATAAAGTTCCTAGGTATCTTTTCGTCAAGGCTAAAATAGTTAAAGGGGGTGTCCCACTTTCATGACGAGTTTCGAACTGAGATAGCCGTTTTGTAGAGCCTGTTGAGTAACCACTATTGGGATATTTAATTTCACCCAAAACGCTCTGTATAAAATGTCCGCACGTTTTAAAGTTCAAAGTAGAGGGACTTACTACCTTATTTCAAGCCGTGAAAGAATCCATTTTCATCTGGCAGCGCATGTCACGGGATAAATGATGAATGGCCACGCAATCTTACATGTCGCAAGCCACCGCAAGATGCCAGATTCGTGGTTGCACGAAATGCTCGGGTCAACCCAGCGTGGTAAGACAGCAGGCGATATCTTTGTTTTGAGCGATTGAAGGTTGAAAAAGTGGTTTAATAATTTTGAGATCTATTTTTTGATACATTGTCCTTTTTAGATTTTTGACAATTTTTTGATACATTGTCCTTTTTAGATTTTTGACAAAGTGGTCCATTCCCTTTAATATCCGGCACAATAGTAATTATGCATTATTTTCCGCCTGGTGCCAGCTGGTTCGGAGCCTAGCTTCAATATGTGTTCTGCTAGGCAATCTGTGTTGATTACCTTGTTTGCGTATCGTGCCTCCTTATTCATTTTTATGAGATTAGACTCGTCATTTTTACGCCTTCTTTCATCCTTATCCATTTCGTCAAGACGGCAAACATCCCAACGACTGACGTGCCACCTAGTGTGCTGGTCGTAAAAACAGCTTGAGCCATGGAGCTACTTCAAGCTGTTGACGTAGACAGGAAATCAGTCCATCTGTCAGGAAATCACTCCTCCCGCCGCTCCGCCGCCATCGCCGTCCCGCTTTCAGCAGTCTGCCGCTTGCAATTGCAACAGCGGCGCCGGGTAACTCCCGCCGATGACAACGCGCGCCCGCCGTCATCGGCTCGCTCCCGGGTGTCGTCGCCGACGCGGCTCGGTGTGTCGTAAACGACGCCTGTGACGAGGTGCTCGGCCGCGGATGGGTGGTCGTCGCCGGCGCCGATGGCCCATCCGCGCCCGCTGCCTGTGAGCCGGGAGCCGGCATAAAACCGGCAGCGGCGGCCCCGTCGACAGTTGCTCTGTTGCTGTTGGCCGAGTGTATCCTGTCGTAAAGACGCTCTGCCGAGCGCCGTTAACCGTCGGATTTATCGGCACGGCCTCGGCGTGAGGGACGCCCTGGTTTGTGGTGCCCTGATGCCGGCTGTAATGCCACCGTAAGCACAAACGGTTTACGACCCGGCCCAGCCGCGCGATCTCAGGCTCGATGCTTCAGCAGCCTGATGGGCTTGATTTACGGGTGTCAGAAGATAAGCGCGTAACGCACAGTAAATCGAGAAGCTGAGCACGTGCTTTACTTCGACCAGATGGCTCTCGACGTGTTGACGGCACTCTGGGTTCTTCCGTGTAGATATCGCTGCTTCGCTCCTTGACTGAGATTGGTGCCGGCTCCGTCCTGCGCCGGTCTCCGTCGCGATGCAGCCGCTACTGCCTCGGTCGCGGCTACGACTGTTACAAGTACGCCCGGTGGATCTGGTGCGGGTTTAGTCGTTGCGGGTGCATACGATCCGTGTGGTTACCTCCGGTGCCTCCGATGCGGGTTCAGTTCGTGTGAGTACCCTCGGTGCCTCTGGTGCGGGTTCAGTCCGTGTGGGTACCCTCGGTGCCTCCGGTGCGGGTTTAGTCCGTGTGGGTACGGCCGGTGCCTCTGGTGCGGGTTCGGTTGTGTGGGTACCTCCGGTGCCTCTTGTGAGGGTTCAGCTCATGTGGGTACGCCCGGTGCCTCTGGAGCGGGTTTAGTCGTCGCGGGTACGTACGGCCCGTGTGGGTACGCCCGGTGCCTGAGTCGCGGTTTGGCCGCCGTCTCTGTCGTCACAGAGCCGTGTAGCTGTCCGCTGCGAGCTCGTCGCTATAATCGGATTACAGGTGTCGCGCGGCGTCTGCCGGAGACCGCGGCGTTCCTGAGCGGAGGAGCGGCGGCCGCGCGGCGCCGCCGCGGCCGCGTGTGGTCCGGCCCGGCCATTGTTGGCGGCGCCGGCGACCCATCACAGGACGCCGGCGCTGGGGCGGCCAGCGACGGCGGCATAGCGACGCGACAGAGCGGCTACATCCCGGACCTATGTCTTGGTTGCCGTGGCGACCGACTGCCGCTGACGAATGCCTGCCAGTGACAGCCAAGGCAAAGATGATGTCATATGACGGATGGCGGCGACATTCTTAGCGGATAAGGCCAAGTGAACTTGAAATAAGAAGCGTAGCTGTCGTTGCGGCTCTTGTGTCCTCCGTAAATGGTCCAGGCATTGAGCTGTAGGTGATTGATGTGGCAGTCTGCAAGTACTACTTAGCTCATGATTTATGCAATGCACTTTACGAAGCGCCCTCGTTTAGGCTTATCAACGAGCAACATTTGAATTAAATGACCGTTTTCAGTATCTAAATTTGCCTTTGTAATGCATGGGCTGTTTTCAAGTTGATGAGAGCGGGTCGTTTGATTATATCTTGTTCCTGTCCATATTAATCTGACATATTTACATCAAATCAATGGCGCTATACGGTTTGCAGACGTACAGAGTGGACAGTCGGCCCCGCTGTAGAGGGAACCCCGCGCCCCGCTGAAATGTCGCTCTCTATCCCTCCCCTCCCCAGTTTTCGTGTAAATGCTGGTCCATCTACCGTTGTGGTCCCTCTATCGAACCGTCTGCCCGATTCGCGGGATTATGTATGAAGGGAGTGTACCACTGTTTCGAAACTCTACAACACAGTTTTGATAGAACAAGAAGTCTGGAAATCTGCCAATGATCATTTTGCCCCGCCTGAAATCGCTAGGAATAAAAATTCACCCATCTCTGTCAAAATATGACGTCATCAAAACAACAGTTTTCGTCATCTGAACAATAATAACATTGATCACTGGCTCAACATAACTCGCCTTCAGCTGTATTTGAATGCAGCGCACCATATATATTTCACCATTTATATATTCAATCCTAATTTTCTCTCTAAGATTCAAGCCCAAACGTAAGGATGAAATGCAAATTAATATCACTTATAGGTGAATCCAGGGGGTAAGGGGATACTAACCACTCCCCCTCCCACCCTCATCGACCTCGGCGCCCTGCTGAAATATCGCTTTCTGTCCCTTCCCTCCCCCAGGATGTGGCGGCCCCGCGATAGGGTTCGACGCCTGCCCGATAAGGTTTCGCCAACCAAAAGTGGCGCCCCCTTCCAACCATGTGCGTTCCTCCTTTCTGTTCGGAGATCCTGCATTCGCCTATGCCGTCAGTCACTTTTATGCAGAAAGATCCCTGGGTCTGGATCATGTTTGAAGTATATCGCTATGTGAAGCTAGGAGTTTAAACGTAGATCATGCATGTAATAACTGGCTCACTCACTAGCATGGTATTCTCGATACGTGGGAGAGGCTTGGGATTTAGACCAATCAACCTGTAGCAACCAGATGGAAAGGATTCTCTTCAGGCCCTGAGTTAGTGCATTTGTGCCTTTTATTTTGAACTATAGATTGTGTAGGAATTCAATGCATGACGCTTTGAGTGAAATGAGGCATGCAGGTATTGGTTTCTTGACACGCTGTATCAAACCGTTATTTCAGCTCAAACCCCGGGATAAAAGTGGAACACTTCCTTTGACAGCGGTGGCTTGTTTCGATATTGGATTGGAGCTACTAATTTGGTCGTTCTGCCTACAATTGTACCGCTGCGCTCTGGGATAATTGTAGTAATCAGACGAGCAGGTGGGCTGCTTTCTCATTCTTCCTTAACTTTTCAGGACCCGAAACATTTGGTGCGAGCTGTCCTGAGTCAAATCCACGCGATAGTCATGTATTTAGTCGTGGATTTTTCATGCTTGAAGTTGTTGAAGAAGTGTTTTTAGGGGTGTCGGTACATATATCTTCTACATAAAAATTATAATTGGAAAGTTTGAAACCCAGCTCGTTTAGTTAACACTTTACAACAAAATGTTTTGCAGTGCTCAGATCTATTCGAAAATGGTAATTTCCTGTCTTATTTGTACCTATACTCAATATGTGTTAATATTCAGCATAATGTCCTGGTATTGTCGTTAGCTCCACCGACTTTGTAACTTTTCAATTGACGACACTTCATGAGTAAGAGGCTCAGCCCATATTGTTTGCACGCTATATATATTTTTCCTTTGTAAGCTTTTTAAGTTGATTTGGAAAAACTCGTATTTTATGAAACCTCTTAGATTCATAGTAGAAAATAACTATTAAAAGAACCGTTGGGTAAACATTTGGATTCTTCTTTTGCAAACATTGTTTTGCTAGCTGTCTCCGCATGAACCTTTTTCATTCTCGAATTTCGAGTTCACTCATCTTTTTACGCGGCCCGTGTTGCCCAGTTCATTTTCCATCTTCTCAGCTGTCATGCCGGCCGAATTTATGTGCTTTAATCGCGGCGAAGGATATTGTTGGCCTCAGCCGCGCCGCTCCGGGAGGGGGGAGGGGGGTCCACGTGCACCGGCGCCGCCGGGCCGGCCTGCCACTGCAGGAGTGCAGCAGCGCCGCCGGGCCGGCCTGCCACTGCAGAACTGCAGCAGCGCCGCCGCACTCGCCGCCGGAGCCGCGGCGTGACGCATGGCGACGCCCGCTGATGGATTTACAGTTTTCATCAGCGCTTCTGCGGCTGCGGCGGCGCGGATCGACGCGGCTGCGACAATTTGTGGCGCCGCTTCCAGAAACAGCGGCGTCTGGCGCCGTATTTCTGGCCATGTAACTCTGGATATCCGCCCCAAGAGTTCGGACCCGACGCTGTTCTGGAAATCTGACATGAAATACAGCTAGCCGAAATTTGGTCGAATGCGGCAGTCATAAACGGCTCATGCTGACACGATGAAGTATTTAGGTGATCGCCGAGTGCATCGTTAGCATTTGCATTTCAGATATCTTGATTCTTTGCTGAGGCAGTTTTGTGGTACGAAGCCATCGCCTCCATGCCTTTGCAAGGTATGCAAATTTGAGCCATTAATGGGGTGGGCGTCGCGAAATTGTGGTCTACGCCGGCGGAATGACAGGTTGTGATGTATTACCCTCCCACCGTGGGCCCGCCATACAGCAAATACCCGTTATTAGACGCCGGCTGGATACAGCCTGTTTTATTAATGCTTACGCTCCATGCAACGCGAGCTTGTTCGCCTGCGATTGGTATATTTTTGAGCTCGCAAACTGGCCGGTCAGTGACCTTCAAGAAAACTCATATTTATCGTGATGTGTATGAACTTCTGAAACTGAAAACTTTGGATTTGAAGCGCGGGACAGTGGGTCACAAAGGCGTTGCCGTCACCATAAATTATCAAGAAGTGACTAGTGATTGTAAATAGTTAGGGATTCAAAATCTGGTATTGTCGCCTGCCCCTTTTTAGTTATAACTTCAGCCTAGGCGCAGCTTTGTAAACATTAATTAGGCTGCTCGGGAACTTGTCCGCAAGGCTTGCAACGAAATAAAGATAAACAATCATAGGCTCTAGTCATTTGAGGTTTTTCTTACTGTATCATCAGGAACAGTTTGGTGTACTTGAACCACACACACTAGGACCGACTCAGCGCCCGCATTTAAAAAAGGTGGAGGTAAGGATGCTAGGTATAATTTGGCTGAAAAGACACCGAAATAGTCAAATCGTTTTAATGAAATCGACGGAGGTTAATTAAAACTTGAATGAGAATGGGATTGAAATGAAAATAATTAAGTTTTTTTACTGAACTACTTGGCTTCTTTTGGCCAATAAATCTGGCAGCCTCAGCTCAATTTTGTTCATGGGGGTGTTGGAACTGCCTGTGGGAGTAGGGCAGGGTCTTCCATTCGGCGACATCCCCGCTTGGCAGTTGTGCCCGTGCGCCCCATTTGACACTCCACCATATGACGCTGCGAAATTATCGTCATTTCTCGGGTCCGGCCGAACAGGTGACAGTTCCTGTGATACGTGACCAGGTCGTGCCCTCGGGGCGTGCCACCCGACCGGTTAGATATATTTAAAGCTTGATCAAACACGCGCATCTGATACGATGGCGCCGGTTGGTCAGTATCAGTGGCGGATACAAGGAGGGGGTGGGCAATTCACCCCGGAATGTCGAGTGCATATAGTTAATGCATAGGCGGAGGCTCATTCGAGGCAATAGTGGGGGAGTCTCGAGCCTCCTAGCCTCCCCCGAAATGATGTCCTGAATCCCTTGTCAGGACGAGTCCTGGACGACAGGTATTGGGGCTAAGGCTGCCAGATGTCGTTTTGGATTCCACTGACATTTACATTGAAGTTTGTGCGCCAGAATTGTGCCTGTTCCAGCTTCGTCCGAAAAAAACTCGTTTGGGAGGGAGGAGTTTTGAGAGGAGATTTTAGTAGGCTAGAGGAGACGCTGAAACGCGCGGGAGGAGGTTGAAGGAGCTTAGGGGAGCTTAGAGGAGGCGCTGGAACATACGCAGTGGTAAACAGCGGCCGAAAACAGTAGCAGTATGGATAGCACAAAACGCTTCCCCAGCCCGCTGTTGGCACCACTCTACTTGTGCAGCTGACACACCTGATGACGCCGTGACGCGGTCCTCGCTCAGCCCTTTGGTGGTGTACCGCCGGTCACCGGCGGGGCACGCCGTCCACGCGGTGCAGCGTGCACGCGTGATGAATGCGCGCGCCTCGGGGCCACCAAACAGCTCGTTACTGCGGTCGTTACATCGCCGCGTTCTGTAGCGGCGACGCGGCGCGCTGCCCTGTTCCTCGCCGGCCGTGAGAGAGGCCGTGCAGGAGAAGCTGGGGACCTTCTCCGGGGCAGGCCACGGAACCATGCTCGGTGAAAGAAACGGGACTGAGGAGTGTCCACTTCTGGCATTGAAACGGGTCATCATTATCTATTGCAAGCACTTTCAGATTCTTGAGGTGGATTTTCAAGCGTTGTCGTAATGAGCATGAGGTTACTGAAAACTATGAGAGGAAGCGGTGGGGATAGATATGTGTGGGGACAAAGGAAAGTAGAATACCGCTTGGAGGGGTCGCTGCTGACACAAGTGCATGAGAAATAGCAGCGGAATACACGTGGATAAATAATTTTGTGAAACAGCCGGAAGGGTCGACATCACGATTTGTCTCGTACGATTAGAAGAACGCTGGCGCTGACTTTAGAACGGTCGGGAACCTCGATGTCATTAACAGATAATTTTAGATGCTACAGCTACTTTGGTCATTGGTGCGCACAGCACTGGATTATATATATATATATATATATATATATATATAAATTGTGAAGGCTGGCAGTAAGTTATTAAGTATACAGGTATGATTAAATATGACCGCGTTTTTGGAATTAACAAGTCTCTTGTTAACTTTTTTCTAAGTCTCTAAATGTTTTTTAGGTATTTCTGAAAGTTTTTTCAAGTATATCTCCAATTCTAGTCATTGTTATGAAAGTAAAAACTATCCATTATGCGACCGGTTTCGTAAATTCAATAAACGTTTTCAAGAAAGTGGACATTTTAAACATGACAATACCATTCAAAAATACAAAAGTATCACACAACAATAACCACGGCAATATATCAGGCATCTTCCATCTATGAAGAATATTTAAACTGTTAAAAGATGGGCCCGCTGCTAAACTATCTTTGGCATTTGTGTCTTCTTAGGAGTCTTATGTTTTAACCTCCACCATAGGAGCTGGTGTGGCAGAGGGTGAATATTTCAACGTAATCTCTCTGGGTGTTGAGGGTTGGGGACTTCTCCTTAATGAGGACGGCTTCAAGTATTCGTAGTCTGCGCCGGTCCCGCTCGCGCTCGATGATCTTGAGGTTGTTGGTGAGGATGTTCCTGGTGATAGGTTGCTGGTGGACGTCTCGCCAGTGCTCGAACGGGGGATGGGCGTGCAGGTTCATCGTTTGCCGTCTGGAGAGTGTGGTGACCGTCTGTCCTATGTAGTCGACTCGACGAAGCTTACAGTCTTCGTGTGGACACGTCCAGTGATAAACAGGTCTTCTGGAGATCACACTCCCCAGCGGCGCTGTTCTTCATGATGAAATGTGAGGTTGTTTTGCTCTTATAGTAAATCCGAAGATTTATCTTTCTGCTGCCGTCTGTTGCCTTCACGTTCCTTTTGATAATTTCCTGCAGGGCCTTTTCATCTTCCTTGTACTTCGATGACATGGTGTTTTTGTAGTACAGGACTATTTCTTCTCCATGTTGTTTGTTTTCCCTCTCTTCTGCTCCGTTGAAGTAGGTATCTAATGTGCGGCGAATTTCGCTGTCCACTTCCATTGATGGGTAGTCGTTGTTGGCGAGCATTTGCCTCACGTGCTTGAGCTCTTTATCGAGGGCACCCCACGAAGAGCACACCTTGATCGCTCTCCTGATGTAGGCACGGATAACTCCTGTTTTGTACCTCATGGGGCACTCGCTGCGAAAGCTGAGACACTTTCCACCGTCGGTCTTCTTTCGGTGTACCGACGTCTCAAACTTGTCACCGTGAGCTCTAACCATGACGTCCAGGAACGGGAGCTTCCCATCCACATTCATTTCGTAGGTGAATTCGAGCACTGATGCCTCTTCCATCCGCTGCTGCAAGTCCTTGACGTTGTCTTCTGACTCCACCTGCACGAAGATGTCGTCCACATAGCGCTTGTAGATGTAAGGTGGCTGCTCCATGTTCCCGAGGACCTGCTGCTCCACTGCGCACATGTAGGCGTTGACGAAAGTGACGCCGAGGGGATTCCCCATCGCGACGCCATCTTTTTGTAGGTACATCTTTTGACAGCGGATTTAACGCTGCCGTAACTAAGTTTTCGGATTTAGGCGCCCCCAATACCTAAAAAAGCATTTAGAGACTTATAAAAACTTAACAAGAGACTTGTTAATTCCAAAAACGCGGTCATATTCAATCATACCTGTATATATATATATATATATATATATATATATATATATATATATATATATATATATATATATATATATATATATATATATATATAACTTGATTCTTTAGAAGTATGATTCCTAGGCATATGCTCAGCGCCCAGCCAAATGAAACTTAAAAATTACCTACAGTGCTGGGTGTGGATTTCTTTATTTAGATGCGGGGTACCCAGTTAACTAATAGTTTTTTTCACAGTTAACAGTGCAACTCTTGGTTTCATGTGTTAAAGGGGGCTGTAGAGTGCGCTTTATATTACAATGGTTCTCTTAACGCTGTCGTATCTAAGTTTTCGGATTTAGGCGCCCCCAATGGTTTTCGAAAGTCCATGTTAGGATGTTTTATCCGTTAAGAGTGCCCTCTTTACACAAAAACTTTCCGTCGCCTATGGACTTTGGGTTTCACCATAGAGTTTTCGTTTTTGCGGCATGGCGTCAGAAAGTGGAAATGAGCTAAAACATCGACAACATTTTGAGTCCTGAATTAGACTTTGTGCCTTTCCACCATCCAACGCGGAGCAAAACAACATGTGCTTCATTGTTCTGGCATATCATCTGTTTGTACTTCGGTAGGGCTCTCTATTTGTCCCCACTTTCTATAACTCGTCCGACGGTTATGTTTAAGTTTTATGTACGCCTCTCTTCTTCCCTCGGTTACCTTCGGGCCGGGCCCCACCCCTCTGCAACCAGCGGAAACCCATCTCGTGACGCTCCTGACTTCAGCGAACTCGGCCACCGGCTAGCCTGTGCTGACTCTGCCGCTGTTCCGCATGTACCGAAAAGCAGCCTCGGATGGTGGAGCAGATAATCGAGCCAACAGAGAACAACAAAGTATGGCTAAGTATGTTCGAAAATGATGATTTTATTGCGTCCCCTGAATTGTGCTTTGAAAAGTCTATCATTTTCATGAAAATATCCGCTGAATGTATCACAATACAAGTGAACGCATCTCCACCAAACAGCGGCCGCCATCCGCTGGGTGCCGCTTGTCCGCGGGCACAGAGATTAGAGAGGTCACGCCGAGTTCAAGCCTTGGTGGGGAGGGCTCGCATGGCAAATTATAAAACCTACATGCGTGGTGTTGGGAATAGGGGTGGTTAGCATACGTACGATCAATCTTTTCAACATTATTGTAATTGTAATATTGATTGTAGTTCAACTTCAATTGTAATCTTAATCCTCACTTCTCTATCGTATTTATCTTCAATAAGGAAATGTGTTCTCCGTTTTTTTATACTATTGCATAAAAAAGTTTCCTTGGAAGCAGCTGCGAAATGTTTCCTCGTGGATAGTCCTTTTGAAAGGAAATGTCACACCTTGGTGTAATTCCAGACAAGAGTGGTTTTCGAGGCAATCTTCATGGAAAATAAGAGACTTGGCCTTACTTCTGTTGAATAAGGCTTAATATTGTGCTGGTAAGTCTAGTATTTCATCTCGTTTAATTTTCTGTTGTTAGAGATAAAATGTCTCCAAATGGGTGCGACGTCAAGGTGACATGCGGTCTGATGTTTCCTGCCGCGGTAAACACGTCCGTATAGGCTATAAATGAAACAAGAAAATATGGCGCACTTTCAACTGGAAGAGGCTGTTGTGACCCAACAGAACACTGATTAATTTCTTGTAGTGTTCTGATACATCTAAAGATAGTAACGCTTGAAACGAGGAGATAAAGCAAATCATACCTATTTAAAGAGGCCGGTACCAAATTCATGCTTAGCACTTAGGTTTTAGAGAAGTCCAAATAATAATTAACTGTACGTGCAGGGGGCTTGAGCATGACGTCACTTTCTAAAGGTTGCCTCTTACTGCGTGACCACCCGGAGAGGAGGGTGTGGATAACGGCTGAAATTGTACCTTTTTTCCTCCGCGGAGTTAAAGGTCTGGGACTCATGATAGATCGATCAGGTGGATTCCTGGCATGCTGTATCACATGCCTATTTCAGTCCAAGCCCGATTATGAAGGTGCCAGATTTCATATGTCAAAGGCTCGTGCACTAATGCATATATGCTCGGCTCGAAATCGAATCTGGCACCGGCTGCTGTGGTAGAGGTATCTTACCGGCTGCGACCCAAGCCTTCGGAAATGACTTAGGTCCAAACTCAGCAGAAACTTGCCGAATTCTTCCAGGCTTTCTGAATTCTTTGTCCATATGCACGAGATCACGCTTTGCGAGAGATTTTTGTGAGAAAATTATTGCAGAACAAAATGAAGTAATTCACCCCCCCCAATAATATACGCATTAACCCAACCCGAAATAACCAATTATTTTAGATAGCCTCTCGAAAACACAGCTATCACCTCCAAAGTATTCTACCTAACCTCATTGAAGCTTACCTAAATTTTGCATATGTCCTATATGGTCTTTTTCTCTGACACTTAAACCAATTGAGTATTAAAACAACAAACTGGGCTTGAAAGTGATGCTGTTCGTCAGAGTGATGCACATAGAACATCAAGTTTTTGTGAAATTATAGCAGAATCTGATCAAACAAACATGGTAGATCTGGGGGCACTGGCCCACCCAACCTCTAAGGGTGATCGACAGCAGGCAATGACTATATGCCAGCCCACTCACTTTTAGCGGTGAGCCTCTAGGCGCTAGAATACTACCGGAAGTACTACATTCCTTCTAGGGCCCTGAAGACTGTTGACAGCTTTAGCATTGCTTCAAAAACATCCAATCCTGGCCAATGGCCGTATCTTCTTGATAGCTGTAGCGGATGTCTTGTTGCAGTGCTTCCGGTTTCCGGGGAGCTTGTGTAACAGGTGCATGAACCCTCTGAGACCGGAATTCTTCCAGATTGAGCATATGTGTCGCCCACGGGGCTTATTTGACCCTTTGCCAACTTAGGGAGCTCTTCTGCCGACCGAATGTCGGCAGTGCCGCTTTTCGAAAGTAGTATCGTCCTCTATTTCTATCCCTCGCGCGCTTCGATCTGGGGCTCTGTCAAGTGGACCCGCCTATTCACCCTAGTGGATCCATACGGCATCAAATCCCTTGTGATCTGTTCATAGGTCAGCAGGGCCAGATCTTACCTGGCGGATCGCACTTGTTTTCTTTCGACATTGTTCTGAAGATGGGTCCCATGAGTCCCTGCTGGTCTGAGGGCATCGCAAGCTCCTAACTTCAGTAGCTTAAGTTTGCACGTAGACTGTCTCGGTTCAATCCGCAGCTTTGGTACAGGAGTTGCTCTTTGATATGTGACACTGGGTGTGCCGCCCACACTTGCGGTGCCGTACGCCCTTCAGCTGGTGAGGCGCCCTCGGTTTCAGTGCCGTACGCCCCTCAGCTGGTGAGGCGCCCTCGGTTTCAGTGCCGTACGCCCCTCAGCTGGTGTGGAGCCCTCGGTTTCAGTGCCGCACGCCCCTCAGCTGGTGTGGCGCCCTCGGTTTCAGTGCCGCACGCCCCTCAGCTGGTGAGGCGCCCTCGGTTTCAGTGCCGTACGCCCCTCAGCTGGTGAGGCGCCCTCGGTTTCAGTGCCGCACGCCCCTCAGCTGGTGTGGCGCCCTCGGTTTCAGTGCCGCACGCCCCTCAGCTGGTGTGGCACCCTCGGTTTCAGTGCCGCACGCCCCTCAGCTGGTGAGGCGCCCTCGGTTTCAGTGCCGTACGCCCCTCAGCTGGTGAGGCGCCCTCGGTTTCAGTGCCGCACGCCCCTCAGCTGGTGTGGCGCCCTCGGTTTCAGTGCCGCACGCCCCTCAGCTGGTGAGGCGCCCTCGGTTTCAGTGCTGTACGCCCCTCAGCTGGTGAGGCGCCCTCGGTTTCAGTGCCGCACGCCCCTCAGCTGGTGAGGCGCCCTCGGTTTCAGTGCCGCACGCCCCTCAGCTGGTGTGACGCCCTCGGTTTCAGTGCCGTACGCCCCTCAGCTGGTGAGGCGCCCTCGGTTTCAGTGCCGTACGCCCCTCAGCTGGTGTGACGCCCTCGGTTTCAGTGCCGTACGCCCCTCAGCTGGTGAGGCGCCCTCGGTTTCAGTGCCGTACGCCCCTCAGCTGGTGAGGCGCCCTCGGTTTCAGTGCCGCACGCCCCTCAGCTGGTGAGGCGCCCTCGGTTTCAGTGCCGTACGCCCCCAGCTGGTGAGGCGCCCTCGGTTTCAGTGCCGCACGCCCCTCAGCTGGTGTGACGCCCTCGGTTTCAGTGCCGTACGCCCCTCAGCTGGTGAGGCGCCCTCGGTTTCAGTGCCGTACGCCCCTCAGCTGGTGAGGCGCCCTCGGTTTCAGTGCCGTACGCCCCTCAGCTGGTGAGGCGCCCTCGGTTTCAGTGCCGCACGCCCCTCAGCTGGTGTGGCGCGGCCCGGCGGGTGGCATCGGCGGCGTTTGTTAGATCGATGGTGCTGCCGCTGCCGCGATGGTCAATACACGCTCCGCCGACGGCAGCGGAGGGGGGGCGAGAGCGGAGGAGGAGGGCTGGCCAGGTAGAGCGGACCCAACGCTGTAAATAACGGCCGGACCTGTCGTAAAATCCACCCATCACTGCTAAGGGGTCAGTCTGATCGTCTGCTGAGGATAAAACCTGCTATTTCGATATTTCACAATGCAGTCGCTCAGTGAAATTGGAGATCTGATGTCTACCAAGTCACGTGAGAACTTAGTTCTGCCATTTCTGGTTTTGACAAGATAAAGCACACAAGTGGAGGAATGTTTTTGGGAACAGGAGTAGACGTCGCCATGAATTTTTTCAGCCGGAACAGACACGGGGGTCATTGCGCATATGTGTATATATATATAGTCCTCTGCTCATGCTCCTATACTTAAAAGGTCTGCACCCAGACTTAAAAGGTCTGCTAATCGAGGAAGGAAGTAAGCTACGAGGGAGCGACCGCAGCCAAATATTGACACCAGAACTTCGTCTAGCAGGAAAACAGCTGAAAGAAGACAATCGAATCATTGTTAGAAGAGCTGATAAAGCATCGATTTTCGTAATCTTAAACCGAGAAGAATACGACAGAAAACTAAGTGACATATTAGCAGATGAAACCAACTTCAAAAAGATAAAAGAAGATCCATCAAAAAAACTCAAAGCCAAAGTGAACACAGTTATTAACACGCGCATTGACGGGAGGGGCGGGTACCCGCCCCCTCGGGTTTTTCGGAGACAGTAGAAAAACGGCGGCGCGTAGCGCCGCCGTACTTGGTATACCTTTCCCTCATCATTTTTACAACTTCTGTGAAAATTTTAAGGTTAGGTCATCTCAGGTCAGGTCACCAGTACAGGTCAAGTGACCCAACCTCAAAAAAGTTTAAGATAGCATAAGTCGGAGCAGGGTGAACTTATCCGATTGAAAGTCATATCACATAATGGCCCCACCGAGTTCTCTAACATATGTTCCGGTATTTTTGATATCGATGACCTAAGGTCAGGTACGAGGCATGACCTCTCCATTGGAAATACATGGGAAAAATGGTTTTTACGGAATAACTCAGTAACGGATGGTGATAGAGCATTTATTTTAGCTGCATTAGACTCGCCTGGGCTTTGCGGTTCTAATGATATGCATTTTATATAATTTGACCCTGACCTGTTCTCAGGTCAGGTCAAATCCTTGATTTGACCTAGCAAGGTCAAATTATATATCATTCGATTCGGCTTGCTAAGAGGATTCATATAGTTCAAGTCGTTTTGCTCTATCTTTACTTGTTTAGATGTAATGCCCGAAAAACTGAATTTTACATGTTATCCCTATGACGGGCATGTTTTCACCTCTCGTGACCTTAAATGTGACCTGACAAAAAAATGGTTCAAATGGTTTCGGTGGAGAAGTGGATGGGCAGCCCAACGCCGTTTACCGTTTTTCGCTACCTACCGTGGTTCTCGAGATCTTAGGGGGGCGGGTACCCGCCCCCGTCAATGCGAAGGTGGCTCAGACCCCCGTCAATGCGTGTGTTAAGTGTGCAAATGCTGTGAAAGGTGATGTGCATTTTGAAACTATAACCGGTGAGTACACTCCAGGATACGCATACGGCACAGTCAAAACACACAAACCAGGCAATCCTCTCAGGCCCATCATTTCACAGGTTTGCACTCCCATATATAAAGTAGCAAAACAACTTAATAAGCTTTTAAGACCCTATGTCCCTTCATAGCATTGCATTAACTCTTCAGAAGAATTTTTAGACTTGCTTCGTGTCAAGAAACCCCAGGGTGAGTTAGCTTCCATCGATGTAGTAAGTCTCTTCACCAACGTTCCCGTAGATAAAACCATCCAGATAACTATTGACGAAGTCTACCATAGACGTAGTAATGGATTAGAAAGCTTGCGCTATCTACAGACATCTTAAAAAACCTTCTTATAGCATGCACCAAAGATTCCCCATTCCGTGGCCCCGATGGAAAGTTATTCACTCAGAAAGATGGCGTCGCCATGGGCTCCCCCTTAGTGTCCCTCCTCGCAAACTTTTATATGACCTACGTGGAGGAAACTAGTCTAAGAGAGCCAGATATTAAGCCAACAACTTATTGTAGATACGTCGACGACATATTCCTTGAAGTCAGGGATAGTGACCACCTCACAGCCATCATCAACAAATTTGAAAATAATTCAGTTCTCAAGTTCACGTTTGAAAAACATCATGACAACTCTCTGTCTTTCCTTGACGTTAACGTAAAATCCACTCCCGAAAAGTACATCACCAGCGTATATACAAACCCCACGAACACAGGAAAAAACGCTGAACGCTGCCAGTGAATGCCCATCACAGTACAAACAGAGCGTACAGAGAGCATTCATAAAACGAGCTATCAACACTAGCTCGTCATATGAACACATGGACACCGAACTCAGCAGAGTGAAGTAGCTACTAATAAACAACGGCTTTACCAACTCAGAAACTGACAAAGAGATCCACAAACAACTTAACAATCAGCACACACAACAGCAACAACCAGAGCAGTACAAAGTCCACCATCTATACTACAAAACTCACATGAGTTCTCACTATAAATCAGATGAAAAAATCCTAAAAGACATCGTCAAAAAAACCACATCATGCAACACAGATGGTGAACGCCTACAGCTCAACATATACTATCAGAACAAAAAAAAACAAGTCAACCAGTCATGACAAACAATCCAACCACAGTACAAGAGTCCAATCGCACCAATGTAGTGTACCAGTTTGAATGTCCGCATGAGGATTGCAGGCCTCATGATAGACTCTACATTGGTGCGACCACGACGACATTATCACGCCGCCTCACCATGCACCTACAAGACCACACAGGCCCCGTAGAACACTGACTACACAAACACCACACAAAACCAACACACAAACTCCTAAAAGACAATAAAAAATAATCGACTCCGCCCACGACCATCACCGCCTGTTCATTCATGAAGCCATACACATCAGACGACAGAAACCACACCTCAACATACAGAAACATACACACATTTCACTAGCACTGTGGGGTGTGTGAACTGTGACTGAATAGTATGTGGTATAGTATGCATTAGAAAGTAATTAGTATGGTTGTGATTTATGAATGCGTTAAAAGTATGCTTTGTGGTTTTGCTCAGTGAAAGTTGCTAAAATATTGTCCTCTGCTCCTTCTTGAAAATATTCGCTTTTTGTAAACTAAGATTAGCCTCAGTAGGTAACAAACTAAAGATGAAGTGTTAGTTGTCCTTGATAATGATTGGTATAATACAATCGAAACGCGTCGGAAAAAATGACTTATGACTATAATAGAAGTACTTAACACCATTACCGAACCAGACAAAAAAATATTCAACAAGCTACTGAAACTCAACCGAAAACTCTCAAAAACTCGAAACGCTATTCTTTTCAACGACATCTGCCTGAAAGAAAATATATTGCCCAACTACACGAAGATATATATATATATATATATATATATATATATATATATATATATAAACTTTTTCTTGTATTATTTTAGTCTTATAGAGTATTCCAAATACGTTTTGTGAAAAGGAGCTGCAGCTACATAAACGTCTTGAAAAGGCTTTTTTATTGCTTTCAGAACTCGACCCCAATTTCAGTGAAAGCAATCGCTTTTGGAAGGGGAATAGCTCCTGCAAAACTGGGGATTGTTCCCTTCCCCCCCAATATCCCGAGTGAGGGACCCCGTGCCGCAAGCCCCGGGAATGAGTGATGTTTGCTTTTGCAATGTTTTTCACTTATGTGGATCTAGGGAAAACGGGTTAC
The DNA here is from genome assembly GCA_034440635.1 of Lepas anatifera. Taxonomy (NCBI): domain Eukaryota; kingdom Metazoa; phylum Arthropoda; class Thecostraca; family Lepadidae; genus Lepas; species Lepas anatifera. The sequence continues at coordinate 1,151,857 of JAOTON010000826.1, read as the reverse complement.
ATTTCCTTCCGCTCATGATTGTCCCAATCGACGCGCTTAAACCGCCCTTGGGCGCCCCCTGAGCTGTCGCTTCCCACCCTCCCCCGGGAGCCGCCCCGGCGCCCCCCTAAATGTGGCTTCCCACCCTCCGCCGGGATGTAAGTAGTGACGCCCCAAAGATGCAATCGGCTCCATTCTGAAAGGTCGCACCTTAAAAATTGGCGGCCATGCCCTGAATAGCGCCGTTTCCAGGTTCAGATGGCATCCCTGCGGACCCAGATGGCGCCCCAGACCAAAATGCTCCGTACCATCGGAAATCCGGCATCCGCGTATGAACTGTTATCGATGAACAGGCCATTTTCGCTACCATACACATGTGAACATGTTCTCTATGTAGAGGATCTGCCGTGACTTCCCGACCTTGCGGATGATTTTTTATTGTTTCATCTACCTAGAAATACCCATTTTTCGGTGTTACAGACAAATTACAGCCCCGGTAGCTCAGTTGGTAGAGCGTTGGGATCCGGCCCGCTGCTCAGAAGCATGCAGTGGCAGTGCATGTCCAGGCTTGGGATCCGTTCCCCTGAGACGCTCCGGCGCTCATTGGTTTGCCCAACTTAGGTCGGCTAGCAACTGACTGGTGAGAGGGTGACCTGAGCGGGGCGGCCGTCCTTGTGCCTTGTGGGACGTTAAACTTTGGCTTCTAAATTAACCCTCCATGGATAGAGTTGCTCGTTCGGGTGGTTGGGTCGGGGTCTCCGTGACAAGTCCCTTGATGACTTTAGGGAGACTCCAACTCCAGCAACCATACTAGGAACAACTTGAACAAAATTTATAAAATAAATAAATTAGTGGCACCTGTGGCGTTACTGCTATGTGGGGGCCATGTATCAAGTAATTGCCAAGCTATGGTGCGAGTGCTTCGCTAAATGTAGACAGCTGTGTCGTGTGGCCAGCTGCCGTGCTGTTGCGGAGCTGATGCACCTGATGAAATAGTCATCCTGCCCTGACTTTAGTATACCGGTATAACTGGACCTCGTCCCGTGTCTGTACTATGGATGTTTTCCTGTGTACTCGGTGAGCGCTGCTATGAATTGTAAGTCGTTCGACTACAACGGATTTTTATCGTTGCTCAAGGGCGCAGATTTGTGTGTCGTTGGGGGTACCCCAGCTCCCCCAATGATCTACGCACCACCAATGGTGATTTGGGCACCCCCAACTAAAATGTCTTGTAAAAGCCAAAACAGTGGTTGAAAAAGAGGAAAATCGGACCAAATACACTTTCCCAAGTTATAAGTAGTGATTTGTTGTGTCTGACGTGCAACATAATCCTTAGTTTGCAAGTGAAATACCTAAACATCATAGACAATTAGCAATGTACATACCTTTAAGATAGCTTATTGAGCACTCAAAAGCCCAGCAGTGGTCCATTGGAAGTGCATAGGAGACAACAAATCAAAAGATACAAACAAGAGCCGAAATAATTGCATTTTGCCCACTAAACAATTTAAGGCCAGCACACGTATTTGAAACCTACATACACTCCGGCATCATGGGCACCTTAGTCTGTGGTGCCTGGTGCTCTCATATATAATTATATGCAATGGTATATTAAGTGCCTTCTGTTATTCTGTATATTCTGCCTTCGGAAACTCCCAACAATAAGAATTATCTTAACGCTGTCATAGTTGACGGTTTTCAGATGCGGGCACCTCCATTGTTTTTTCTCCAAAATTCACTCCCCTGTTGCTGCTAATATTTAATTGTTCCTCGGCCTACACCGCCTGTTGTCGTCTTGCTGCTCCGGATTTGTTATTAAGACATCCCTAACTGACTTAATGTGTTCTCAGTTTCCCTCCTCATAAGCTTACTGTTTCTATCACTACCATAGTTGGATCCAGGTTTTCCGATGGGAGGGGTACTTCGGGAGGGGCGCCATTTGGGGGCATAGGTGGCGCAGCATTGCTTATCAGAGGGGTGGCAACACTCGCATCCTGGAGGAGAAGGATGAAAAGCGACGTTTCGTAGGGTGCGGCATGAGGACGCCGACTGGGTCGATTTCTGGTGTGGGGAGGAGAATGTGCCCTAATGTGCCCTGGATCCGCCTATGGTCACGGCCTGGCCACCGGTGGCGTCTGTGCTGACGCGAGCCGACCTGGTGCCGGCAGGCGTGCAACGAGTTCACGACGCACGTGATGAACTTGCTGCGGGAACAGTCGCGGACACGACCCATCACGCCCAAGGAGATCGAGCGCATGGTGCAGATCATCCACAAGAAGTTCTCCAGCATCCAGGTGCAGCTGAAGCAGAGCACGTGCGAGGCGGTGATGATCCTGCGGTCACGCTTCCTGGACGCGCGGTGAGTGATGCCCCCCCCCCGACAACTCTGGGTGCCTTTCATTCATCCTCTTTTTGAAATTTGGTTGACCCGAGAACGATCTTGTGTCAACGTGTTCCAATTATCTCTGTTTGTCTTTTAGGTTATAGGCTGGTCGATTTAGATCGTGGTATGATTTTTGGGAACCACCTTCCGTTGCATATAAACCCCTGAGTGTCGAATGTGGCCCATGTTTCGTGTTTGTGTTCGTTCTCTTTGTCGTCCATGTCTCCTCCATGTCTTCCCCTGTCATATGTGCAACCCACCCTCTTCCGCACTCCGTGACCTCATTTGAATACACCTTTTTAAACGCCTGTCTTTTCCTGCATTCTTCGCATATTCCACCATCAGGATCTCCTCACAAATCGCAGTTTTTGTGGTCGGGTTCTGAAGATGTGAGCGGTCTCATAGCCAATCGCTTCCGACCGCTGGTATCGGGTTACGAAGACATTGTCAAATGTCAGCGGGGCGTCCCAACCAGAAAGGTATGCCGGCGCCGCGCGCAACCGCAGGCAGCGGCTGTGCGCGCCGCAAACCGGTATGTCATGCGTCAGATCGGTCGTCCGATGCCGGCCGGCTGTCAGATATGTCAGATCTGTCAGCTCGGTGTCACTCAGGGTTGACGGCGCTCTTTTTCGGGGCTGGTGCCAGTCCTCGCCGTTTTTGTTGGTCTGCGCGGACCCAGTACAGTGAGATCTTCTGTTTGGACGGAGGTTTATTTGTGTCGAGTGGTGGCGGCGGGGCGAACCCGGTGCTGGATGTCACTCGTGTTTGGGTTTTGTTTCTGTCTCATCTAAACTTCGCATTGTGCTAACATGAAGTCAGCGGACAGTGCCCTTGGCAGTATATTTTCTAAGTTATTAAGTGCACTCCTATGGTGTGATACTGGCCCTGCGTCAGTTCCTGCCTTTTAGCGGGTCACCTTGATGGGGGATCTATTCGCGAAGCTTCATGATACAATATGCGAATCGTTATTGTACAGATTCTGACGTCCAGCCTTCCAAATACTTATCTATCAGTGTCATGTGGGCTATATTTCTGGGCAGTTCTATGTTGAACGGGCTGAAAATCCTGACAGAGCGCTATATTTTACCGGCTGAACTCGGTTCGATCTCATTATATTCAGGCTTTTGGGGAGTTGCTGCCCTTTGATTTTGCCGAAAAAGGTCATCGTCGAAGAATTTAACCCGCACGGGGGAGATGGCCCCTAAGGTTTTGGGATAGCAGAAAAAGACGAGGCGCAGCACCGCGGTTGAGGGCTCTACCTCTCACTGCATCATTTTCCCATCATCCCTGAAATTTTTACCCCGGGTCACCCAAGGTCAGGTCACCAGACGAGGTCAACCAAGGTCACCTCACTTCACCTTTAGAGATCTGTAAGAGCTACATTTTAAAGTCGATCGATTTGAAACTTCCACACCTCATAACCCCTCCAGGGTCTACAAGGTGTATATCCGGGATTTTTCTATTTCGTGCCCTGAGGTCAGGTCACGAAGCGACCTCTCCCATTGGAAAAGCATAGGAAAAGTTGTTTCATGATATAAAGCCACAAAAATGATTGCAAATACTCAGACCTCTTAGAACAACGTTTTGGACACCCTTTCACGGATCCCAGGGGTCATATTTGCCCTTTGACTTTTCCAAGGTCATCCAAGGTCACCAGAGGTCAAAAACAGTATTTTGGCAATAACTTTGACCTAATTAGGCTAGAGCGGTGATACAAACACCATCGTGTTTGTCTTGTTACGGCTTTCATTTGATATACGGCAAGGTCACTTTGACCTTGTGACCTCAGGTCATATTAGGTCACGAGGTGACCTCTGGAGGTCAAACCACTGGCGGGAGATCTTTACGTCCACATAGCGGAAAAAGTACTGGCAATTTGCTATCAAATGTACTTTACCAGGCCTCAATAGCTCTAATGACATAAGAGTTATGCCCAATCGCTTAATCATTGCATATTTGGTGAAAATAGCCGATCTTGACCTAGTTTGACCTCTGAGGTCTAACCATTGACCTGAGCACTAAAACATGCGAAGTAATTTCTTACTGAATTCACGCGAGCTTTCTATTGCACTTGCAGATTTGCGCTAACGCCCATATTTTCGGAGTTAGAGGGGGCAATCGATGGCCCCCGGTGGGGCGAAGGTGGCGCCGGATCCCCGGTGGTGCGCGGGTTAATGTAGGCAATGCGATGTACAGGCACACTGACCTACTTGACCAACAACATTTCGTTTTGTTCTTTTATAGTTATCAGCCCGATGGGAAATCATTATATCATACCATTCCCAGCAATGATTTATTGTATAGCAGTGCACGATGAAGAAACTTGAGTCCCTCTGCCATGATGGCTTGGGCTGTTGTGAACGCCGGTGCCACGTGCGGTACGCAGGTGTGGCCTGTTTTCGGCCACGTCCTGCGTCGATACCCATGATTCACGTGCTGACGATGCACGTGCTGATAGCGCGCGTGCTGCGGCCGCCTGCTGGCCAGCTGACGCGGAAACGGCGCAAATTGGAGACGCACGTGACACGGCGTCCAGCCGAGCCGGACAGCGTCCGTCCATGGCAGCACTGCCAGACCGATGGAGACTCTGCCGGGCCGGGCAATCTTTTGATCATTGGCTTTGATGCGAAGCAGGCTCTCACCGGTTTCGGGGGCTTTTTGTGGCAATTGGCCGGGACCTATTCCTCTGTCTCGAGACATGCCATTTCAAGCCAACGCATGCCATTTCTTGCCAACACATGCCATTTCAAGCCATTTCTTGCAATTCCGAGCCAGCATTTGTTTGCTGTCACTTAGGTCGGTGGTTACCGATTGTCCTGGTCTGTTGGCCTCTTTTAAGTAGCCCCAGTCCATGGGCTGCACTTCCCCACCTTAAACACTTTATAAAAAGTTTTTAATACTTTTGACGCTTTTGTATTTGCAATAGAAAATAAATATCGAAGGATCGCACGTACTTGTCCTATTCATTTATAAAATTGCTCAATTTCAGGTTTCGTTTCCGACAAGTTGCACCGAGAGCAGGTGGTAGACTCGAAAGCTTCTTTAGTTTTCCTTCAAGAACCACCTTTGTGCAAAAGTCAGCTTCACACATATCGGAAATCGTCGGAAGTCGTCGGAAATTGCAACAGCTTTTCTAGGATACGACCGGAGCGGGCAGGAAAACGCCCTGAATCCTTAAAAAGTGATTTTTTTATTAAGAGACACCTTCATTCTTATGTCTTTCAGCGAACTAATACATCCTGCCTCTGCGATAACGCATTCATCATTCAAAATGCATTCAGGTCTCGAACTGAATGCCGAACGTAGGATTCTAGGAACCGATGCGTTTAATCAATGGGGGCTGTATCAAAGCCCCAAGGCGTAGCATTTATCATTCATCCTCACAGGTCTTCATTACCCCGCAAAATGACTCCTTGACCTCAAATGAGGCCACGGAAACCCAACCTTTGGGAGTCACTGACATAGGTCAAATATTGGCAAGTCTGTCAGTATGTTCGGACAAGACGGAATTAAAAAAAACTGCTGGATGTTGCCACTACGTCTATGGTCAGTAACCGGTAATTCTGCAGGGAACTTTGATATCTGGTTATCCCTGTTTTTTTTAATCACAACCAAAAAAACATTTTATGCACAACATGCTATCAAGAAAATAAGAATAATCAATTCCATTGGCTCGGAGCTTGTTCATGGGTGAGTATCTATGAAAATTGCCGTAAATCCTAGATTGGATCATGGATTTGTACTTGCCACCAATGCTCGCGGTTATAGGTGCTGGATACTAATTAAAATTGTAATTGCACCCGGGTTTACTTCACTTCGCTATGCATTTCATCGCATGTTTATGGTCTTGTGAAGATGCGCATCATTTGATGTATATCACACGGGCGTATAAAACATTCAACAGAAGTGGTCAAAGTATCACGCAAGGGGCAATTTAAACGTCACATTAAATCGGAAGCGAGCCTGCAGACGCATTTGTAAGTTAATCCATATTCCTGAAGAAAAAATGGTGGCAAGACTCAATCAGAGTTGAGATGAAGAGCAAGGTTTTGTAGATGTGAAGTCTCCGTTGAAGACAGGCATGCACAGCGCGATAAGAGCAAATACCACTTTGATACCAGTTAACGAAGAAAAGAGAGGCGTCTGGCTGTGGTGGCGTGGAGGCCGGAAACCATTCCGGCCTGGCGCGCCATCGATCACGAGCTGCAATCACGAAATTGGCGTGGCATGGACGGCGAGTAAGGCATGCAGCGTGCACTCTGGTTGAATGGTCGCGGCGCCGGCGCTATAATTTGCTGTCGCCTGATGAACCAACAGTGATAGCAGCGACAGCACTTCCATTACTTTGAAGGCGGTGCCATCCAGGGCCGATGCGATCGACACGGAGAGGCGCTTGGGTTGGACAGGCCATAAAGAACGGCTGTACCGGGGAGCTCTCCTCGATCCTGCGCAGGCTCCGTTTATCCCGTATGCCCTGAAGGATAGAACACGTGTGGTTAAACCGGGGAGTGTCCGTGACGTTTGCGGCAGTGGCACTGAATTGAGGCCGTTTATTGTGTGGGAGGGGTGTGACAGGGTCAAGGCTGGGATCCACCACAGAGCTTTGGACGGGGTTGGGCACAGCTGTGACAGCGCTGCCGGTACAGTAGAACCCTGCACTCATTGAGCCATGCTCGGAGCTTGGTGCTGCAGTCTTTGGACAGGCGTTGCGGCGGCTTTCACGGGAGTGAATGCTGCGGGTTCTCAGAGAATCCCAGGTGCCGATCGGTAGAGTGTGTTAACTCTCATCGCACAACCAAACCAGACTTCTTTTTTGCAATATCTGTCTTCGCAAATCGTGCCCCGTTAGCTTTGTAGCCTTCCTATGCTCGTCAATTCCCGAAAACTGAAACTCGTCAGCTCGCTGCGTGTATTGGGTTTTAGGGCGCTTTCAGCAACTGGGCTATACGCGCCCACCATTACCATGTTTTTCAATTCATAATAATATGCTTAATCTAGATCATGCCAGAGTAATAAAGATTATGGGTGTCAAGGCCACTTCATAGCAAGGAAATGTCAATGTTGTTTAAGGGGTGACAAGAAATCGGCATTGTTTAACAGTGTCTAGGTTTCCCAGCTCCTCCCATCAAACATTTCTGACACGCACCAAGCTGTGCTTGCATCCCATTGTTGAGGAGGTCTCTCGGTTCACTCAGGATATCCGAGAACTTTGGGCGGAGATCGGCGAACGAACGTCGTGTTCCCGCCCATGTAGGCCTCCCGGGCTCTGGGTCCAGAATGCCTTCTATCACTAACGGCAGAAGGGCGAGGCACATCCTGCCAAACATTTTGGACTTCCCAAAACTTCCAACGAGCCAGCTTGCTTGATTTTAATAGGGAACTCTTTTGCACCCTTGGTACCCATATTTTCTTCCCCTTCGAGTCTCGGAAAAGAAACTCTGGTTTCTGGTGCTTCCGGCACCGTGGTGAGGAGACGTCTTTTCGGAGTCGGAGGTCGGGAACAGAGCCTCCGTTTTCCGTCAGCGACTCTGGGATCACGGAACATGCGTCTGCTATGTTGGAAGGCGTCTGTGTGGGCGGTGGTGGAGGAGGGTACGGTGGAGGCATAAGCATGGTGTCACCGTTCGCAGGAGTTGGAAGAAGTGCCACGCTCTGCTCTTTTCGCAAACTGCGTCCTTTAGGTGGCGCGAGGCGAACGTTCAGAACCATGTTTCAGCGGTTTGGCCCGCGCTTTCAAGTGAAGCGGGCTGGGCAGCGATTCCAGACTGTGTCTTAATTTCCTTAGCAGATAAAGGTGGACTTTTCTCCTCACTCTCACCCCCGGTAGGATCCGTGGTAATCCGTGGTTCAGCGGTGGCTGCTGGTACCTCACCCTCATGCTCGGAGGTGTCCTGGAGAGTTCAGTGGTGACGAGAGTGTGACTGTCATCCAGACATGTCTGAATGCACGATCTGTTGATGTTGTGGTCAGAGTGGAAGGCAGTGTCGTGTTAGAGGTAGCGTCCGAAATCCCTGCAGCAGTTTCGGTTTGAGTACCCTTGTCCATGGTTTCTGAGGACTTGGACATCCAGTGTCACCTCCATCCGCGTGCGAAAAGAGCCCACCGATAAGTATGAGGAAGTCTCGCAGTGACAGGTGTGAGATATCGCCCATGCTCGTGCCCAAACTTAACAGTGGTTTAAGCTGGCCTTTGTCTCCAGTTAGTGCGTCCCTATACGAACTGGGAGGACGAACCACACCGGTTGCAGCCACTGGAGGTGTTTGCAAAACCTGTACCTCGGGATGAATTGAAGCCAGGTTGGGATTTGTGGAGCCCTGCTTTCCGGCATCCTGTTGTTCTGCACGGAACTTATCTTTCACCTTCTGCCTCTCTGAAAGAAAGGTAGGGCAGGTCCGGCACCAAGTCTCGTGGTCGCCTTCGCAGCCAGCGCATTTGGGCTTACTAGCTTCACAAGTTCTCGATCCATGCCCAGGGACTGAGCATTTCGCACACCTTTCTTTCCCTTTGCAGGATTTGGCTACGTGGCCATATCGCTGGCAGCGAAAGCAACGTGTGGGGTCAGGCACGTATCTACGGACAGCTACATATCTCCATCCCACGCGAACCCTCTCTGGTAGCTTCTTGTCTCGGAACGCAAGTACGATGGTGTTGGTACCTACCAACTTTCCCTTCTCTCTCCTGTTCATCCTCCTCACACTCACAACTCCCTGCTCATTCATACCCTCGAGTATTTCGTCGTCCGTCAAACCCTCCAACAGCTCCGTTGAGATGACACCCCTTACCGTATTTTTTGTCGGGTGTAGCCTAACAGTGACTGGGATCGAGTGGTCCGAATCTCTACTTCTATACGTTAGTGACTCAGTGGCGAGAAGATCGGCTGTCTCTGTTTCGGTGGACATGGTCACTTCGATTTCGGTTTCCGAGATTCGAAGCGCATTAGAAACTGTTCCAAATTTCGACAGAGCCTGGGCGGTTTGAAAGGGGTTCATTTTGTAGCCATTTTCTATCGCTACTAGCAGCACCCGTGCTGTTACCTGGTCGGTAACCGTATTGGATCGGGTCAGATCTGTCCTGCACCTCCCAGTATGTAGCTCCTGTTTGTTTTTGTTTTCTTATTTAGTTGATTATTTTTAGTTCCTGTCCTCTTTTTACGCTTCAGTTATTGGTCCCACAGTTATTTGCCTTCTTCGGCATTTTATGGGTGTAAGGCGCCCACTCGAGGCCTATCTCGAGCCCCGGCGACGAGGTTGACGGGATCCTGGGGGTTGAGGTCCCCCTCGGGCGGGTCAGTCCCGAGGGCTCCAACACGCCCCCTTTGGCCCAGATATCTCGATCCAACCGGGGTAAGCCGTCCGTAGGCTGCCGCGGGCGGCCTAGCTACGCGGCAGTGTCTACGGGCACTGTCGCTCGGTCCAGCTGGGCAGGGGATTATGTTTCGGGCGTGCGGCGCGGCGCCCTTCGCGGTGGGGACTGATAGTTCTTGCCGGGCGCGACGCGGGCCGGGGTTTCGGAAACCGTCGTTTTCGAGACCCCGGCCTTTGCGCGCGCCTGGTGGACCGCAATCTCCGCTGCGTGATGGGTGCCGCGTTTTGCTTCGTCCCGACCCATGGCCCTGCCGGCCCACTGGGCTGATGGCGTCAAGGGGGTGGGTGCGTTCTGATTGGAGGGGTTGCGTGAGTATCTCTCGCCCCTCTGAGACGGGCGCACCTGCCCCCGTAGGCACTGACCAGCCCCCGGGCCCAGCTATTGACAGCTGGTAACCCGGGGGCCGAAGGTAAATTTATCTCTCATGGCGTTATCTCAGGTTCCCACTTCGACTGCACAGACCTCACGGATTTTGACCTCTGCTTTGAACCGGACCACCTCAAGCACGCTTTCTGATACTGCCGCTGTGAATAACTTTTCGGATGATGCGACTGTCTCGCGAAACAAACCCGACCAGTCTACCCTCCTCCCCGAGTCAGCTCGCTGCGTCGACCTGTAGATTGTTTCAACCCTTTAGATGAGCTACCGCTGTATCGTCTCCTGGGGAAGGCTATTCTGCAGTCAAGCGCTTAGCGTTAAGCTCTCGTACCGCTTATGGCGAGTTCCGGTCGGTACAGGAGTTGCTCCCGAGCTCCCGAAGGGGTGATTTGACCATCAGACCGGCTCGTAAACGCACTGTCGATTCTCGCCTCCAAAGAGGTCGTAAAGAACTGGGTAATGGTCCAAGTGTGGCAGAACTCTGCCCTAGGGCCAGTCGGCAACAGTAATGACACTTGCTCACGCAGTGCTGACTGCGGAGTCGAGTGCAACTCCCGTTCGCGTCATTTCACTTGATTACTTATCCCCTCTCGGGAGACAAGCGTTCTAGAACAGTGGGTCCCAGCAGACTCGTCACGGTGACCCCCTTGTCAGCAGGTAGAGGTCGCCATTACCCGAATCTTTAAAATGTGTATCGACTTATTAAGATAACCTGATTTGTCCCAATGTGCCGGTTGAACGCAACTGCTTTGGTCCATTTCAACTCTTAAAGGGAGATACGCGAAAAAAAATTATTGGCTTTATCAAAAGGTTACAAAAATTTGTTTCAGAAGTCCTATTCTCATTTTTGCGAATTCGCCCTGCAAATGCCTTAAAATTGCTTTCAAAGTCAACATTTCTAGACGACTTTACCGGTACACCTCATATCGATGTATATGACGTACCCACGGGTAAGGTTATCAATTTCTCTAAGAATTAGGTCATATCTATCCTAAAAATTGATGTAAAACTTTGGAATACTACAGAAAAAATACTATAGAAAAACAACATGTAAAACTTTGGAATACTACAGAAAAAATACTATAGAAAAACAACATTCCAAAACTCTTTTCAAACAGAAATATAGGGCTTAAAAGAAATCACAATTAACCAATCAGAAGCCAAGGAATTCTCAAACCGGGGTCACGTGACCTATCTGACGCAAAAGTTTTGTCATCCTGGGGTGGAAGCAGAAAATGGCTCAAGACCCGAGGTACGAAACCGATGAAGACTTGACTAATTGTGTTTTTTCCGTTTCTAGGTCAAACTAATTAATTTTGTAATTTTTAAAAGCCTTTTAAAATTAATTCAAATACGAATACAGCAAAACAAACATTTGTATTATAAAAAAATATTACTTTTCAACTTAAAATAGTTTTCGAAAAGTAAGTGATGGGTATGGGCATGGGTAAGTGATGGGCATTTTATCGAAACTGTTAACTTATTTCGGTAATAAGTGAGCGGCCTCCCACAATTTTGCCGAAGATGCAAAAATAATTGATGGTTTTGTTATCAGGATTTCTCAAATAGCAAGAAATCACAATAATAATTTTTCGCGTATCTCCCTTTAAGAAATACCGGTTGTCACAATTAACTACTACTAGTAGTGGTAGCTACTTCTAGTTACCGTGGGCGCGATATAGCCTAGATGCTGAAGACGCCCTATAAACCCCAATACGCACACACACACTTCTAGTTACCGCTACTAACTACTGAGAAATACTAGAAGTTCGCGTGCATTGGTTCCCGTTTCTCTACTTATTCTGTCAATTTTAGGTTTCCTTGTCAACAAAGGCACGGACATTTAATCCAAGTTCCAATGGCCGTAGATCATGGTTAGACACAAATGCGTCGCTGAGGAAGGCAGCAACTTTCAAGGGAAATTCGAGAGGATTGGAAATCACTCCAATGTCAATTCAAGATATCGGTAAGCTATTTTTCGAAAGTTCCGTTTAGAGTGTTTCGTCTTCGCACAAGGTAAAACATTCTGCTTTGACGGCGAGGTCTTCATCATTCAAAAATTGGGTAATTTTTGCATGGAAAAGGCGCACATTGTTCGATGCCAGCTCCTGCCATTGGTCCCCAGCCTTGTGGATTTCCATCCAATATGGGCCAGTTCCCTTCTGGTAAATAACTGCATATCAGTGTAAATTTCAGCAAAGGTCATTTTACTTTTTCTGAAAGCCTTTGAGATCCCCCAATTAGGTTTATTGCACGAAACAGGAATAAAAATGTGTGATTAAAAGGACAAAAGCACCCTTTGTGTAAAAATGTGTTCATTTGCACCTTTGGGCTTAGTTTTTTCGTCCCCTGTAAAAGGAACAGAAAACTGCACTGTTACAAAATGTGCTCAATATCCAGAAAGCCTCCGATGAGAGAATATCATCATCGGGCAACCAAGGGGGTACCTATATCACAGCCACAGAAACGTGACATCGATGGTTCGACTTGCAATGGCTTTCGTTACCCGTGCAAAACGGCCAAAGGGCTCCTCCAACTTAAAGACCCGTCATCGCTTTCGGGAGTCAACCCTAGGGGGAGGATGCAAAGCTAATAGGAAATGTGGCAGCGTTGTAATGAGTTCTGAATTGAGACAGCAATCTTGTAGAGCATGCTGAAAACCCTTGTGCCATGCTTCGTTTTTCTCAGAGCTCGTCCTCTGTGGCGGAGTAGGCGTGTTCGGGGATAGATGCCAGTCCTCTTGCCTCTGCCCGGCCTTCATTCTGCGCTCACCGCGCCGAAACTGCACGCAGTGGGGTGGGAATGCAACGTCAGGTGCTTATGAAACCCTTGTTTGTATGCACAGGGTGAGTTGAGGGACAAATGAAACCAGGATTTCTCAGCGCGCTCATCACGATTCCTCGTCACTTCAAATCTCTCAAAGGTGCAACATACGACTATTTAGCCTAGTTACGAAGAGGAGGCGGTCGCGGAGGCCGGCCTCCTGTAAAGCGTTTGGAAAACGGGAGAGAGCGCCTCTTTGACCAGCCTGAGCCACGCTGGCGTCCTGGCTGGCCGGGTGCGTGTCGCCGCTCAGTTACCTGCGCATCGCTTGCCGACCGCCGGTTAATGGCTTCTTTCCGAACGGTAATGGCCTGCCCAGTGGCCCGACCCGTCGCTCCGTGCTGTAATTATCGAATTGGAAAACGCAATTAGACAAATGCTGATTGTGGCATTGTGGCTGGGCGTTTGCGGTGAGGAGGTGCGGGGGCGGCCCGGCCATCGGCGTCGCCGCCGCCGGAGGTGACGGCAGGCGCTGCCACGCGTCGCTATCGACGGCGGGGGTGTCGCACAGGTGGCGAACGCTGCAGACAAGAACACTTGGGGAGTGGAGCAGGGTTTGACGGATTATGTCGCGATGAGGTGACAAAGGAAAATGATGTAATGGTGCGCTGATCCCAATGGCCCTGTCCTTCAGTTCCAACAAATGAGGCAAAGAGGAAGGCGGGCAGCGTGGTACTTTTCTTTTTTATTGTAGATTGGCCCCAAGTCGAAATGTAGGGAAGAAGTGCTTTCAAGCGATTATGGAAGCGTTTAGTCTGCAATTGGGGTGGGAGCGTTGGAAAATGTGAGATTTAGACGGCTGGGTCTTAACACATTAAGAGAATAGGTTTTTTTGTGCAAACATGGTGATGCTAAAGGGTAGAAAAGTGGTCTCATTTTGTCATGGAGAAATTTCAACTTCATAGGCTTTCATGACCTCCAATCAATAATGCTACCCTAAGACCACATTTATGCAGTCTTAACTGGTTAAGGCTAATCGATTAATGCACACCCTACCTTCTGTATATTTTCTGAAACCTGAAGAAATTTTGCAGGATGAAAGCTTTGTTGCGAAGTCAAAATTCGTAGCTTGCGTTATGGGAGGATTGATGCTTATGGATTTTCAAGGAGATATTCTGCGGTGGTAACATATACCTTTAAAGTTTAACAAATGTAACCATGGATGTTTAACTGATTGAAAAGATTGTCCCACTTATACAATGGGTTTTAAACTGAGATAACAGTTTTGCAGAGCTTGTTGAGAAAGCCACATTTGAGGTTTAATTTTAGTGTCCAGACTGGAATGTACCTAACCCACAGAGCTTAATATCATTCTAACATTTGATATAATCAGTGGATGTATCTACGTTGGGATTGCGCACCCGAAACCCAAAGGGAAAGCAGTTTCTTTCGCTAAGAAAGTCTGCTGGCGGACTGAAAGGCTGAAAAGGCGCGGCGCTGTCAGCAAATCAGCGTCCACCGCTCTGAATCGGCTGCGGCTGACGGACACCAGTACTATATGCTGTGGCCAGGGCAGAAATATTGCGGCTCCAATGAAGCGAGAGTGACAAACATCATCATTAGGCAGGAATTGGGTCGGTGAACCTGAGTCAGTCTTCCTTCGAAAGAGGACGACATGGTTCCACTGGTCTGTCACAACGCTATTAGTTACAACATAAGGGCAGCGATAAGGATACTGATCGGAATCACCCCACTAAAACCGAGGCGATGTGTGCAAAGATAAAAATAGGTGCATAGTGGTGTCTCCCTAAACCCTACCGTCCACTGAAGCCCTTGGGCCTGCAGACTCACTGCGTATGGTGAAGAGAAAGCGGGAGGAAGGCTGACACATAGCCTTAGAATGGGTGATGCGTGGCAAAGCGTGGCGACTCTGTCTGATTCTCCCAGTTGGCTCGCTGTCAGACGTCCTCAGGGCGGCATTATTCGACCATTCTTCTGCATTGCTCCGCTCTGTCCAGTGCTATTTGCTCCCTCATTCAGTCAATGCCTACAGTGGACTGGAATGCTCATAATTGTAGGAAGATTCTGTAGCGTTCTCTTTATTACGTGTCAAGCTTCCTCCACTAATTGAGGACCTCTTCAATCGCCGTCTAATGATCACTTGTTGGTCTCGCTCCGAGAGCTGTTGTCGAGCCTCAGAATTATGAGCTCCGCGCCGAGAATGTGAGGAACGGTCGGCACTCATCGAGCCAAAGTGACGGCGACGTCGTTAGCGCCCCTTCACATCGTGTCTCTAATGACGGCCAATCAGAGCCGGTCGCCCTCACCCCCTGTCGGCGGCTACTCGTGAGACACATCGCCGGCGGCGACGGCCTTGCTCCGTCGCGTCGCGCGCGGCTATAATGGCGCGGGACCGGGATGTGTCCCCGTCACCGCAGATCGGCCCGGCGACGATGGCGGCGCGGCCAAGGCCGGCGCTGCGCGCCCTCTGCGGGCGCGGGTGTCGTACCGCGCTGTCCGGACTGGACGAGGACTCAGGAATTCTGCCGCGACAGAGGTTCGCTGTCGATGCGGGCTCGGATAAGGACGCCGTTTTCTAAGCCCTCCGTGAGGTCCTCAGGTTAATGTGTTTGAAGTCACTTTGTGACAAGAGTTCTGAACAGGTGGTATGCATTGGATGACCCTCCGGTTCGATGATTTTCCCTCATAAATTGAGTTCAAAGCATTTTTGACCCTTTCTAGTGGTGCATCTGCCGAATTCTGACTCGGGATGCTAGTTCTTTAGCGCTAAGCTCGGACATTAAAGAACGTTTGATAATCTGGACATCCTGCCTATCCGAAATCCGATCGGGTCAATGATATATTGCAATGTTTTCTCGATGATCTTGTAGCGTTAAGAGTTTGTAGTAACTGATGGCAGTCAATGGGTTACACACCTGTGAATGGAAAGCGCTTACATTGTTGTATGTCAGTATTATCTATTGCACTCTAGCTTTGTTTCATGTGTACTTGAATCACTCGTGGATACCTACGGTTTTCTTGGTGGGTAGGTAGGTAGGTACTTGCAATTTGTGTCCGTCCTCAATGCTGTAAAAATCGGGCATTAGCGCAAGGGCCGTTACTCGATTTTGTGAAAATTCATATGCTTAAGGCTCCAGGATGTTGAAAAGAGCTGAAAGTCACTTGTGAGCATGTGGCTGCATGTGTATTCATGTCTTGTTCCTATCACTGGGCTGCTACAATAAACCATTTGAATAGCTGAAAACAGAACCTTTGCCACCATTCTTAACACGCGCCCCGCTGGGGTCCGTTGCATGACGCGCCCCGCTAGGGGGCGTTTTTCGCCCCCTCCGTATCTCGTTCCCCACGAAAGCTAAAGGAGAATTACGGGCGGCGTTCGAAAGCTCTTGAAAAGTCAAAGAGAAGTTATAGGGAGTACTTTATGTCAGGTCAATATAGAGGTCAGTACAGGTCAAAGAAGGCTCCATAGGCTTACAACAGAGCAGTGTACGTTTCTCTCTCTAGATCTGCCCTCAGGGGAGCTAGAGCAAATATTTATGCATCATTGGATTCCTCTCATCGCGGCAAATCGAATGATGTATGATATGACCTTGCTAGGTTAAATAGTCAAAATGACCTGACCTCGACCTAGGTCTGGTTCACAGAGTGATCTGGTATGGTCATGCTGCGTATCAATCGACTCCCTCGTGACAATATAACCACAATGCAAGCAAAACGGGAGCTTTATCTCAATTCAGTGAGAAGTTATTGGCAAAACAATCACTCTCTGGTCCCGTGACCTGATATGACCTTTGAGAGGTCAGATGCTCAAAAACTCAACTTTATCGTCAAGATAGTGGTAAGAATAGAGAGTTTGAGGATTTTCTGCCTTATCTATCAGTGTTTCCTGAAAACGAGTCCATTCTATTTTTCACCATAGACTTAAGGTGACCCAAAAATTGACCCCACCTTAGGTCACCAATATCAAAATTCTGAGATAGCAGATTTGTAGACCCTAATGACCTTATCATATTGTGGAAGTTTCAAACTGATCGGTTTGCTATTGTTCCCTGGGCGCTGCTTCAAACTCGTAATTTTAGGTTTTGAGGTCGGGTCACGTGACCCTGAAAAGTTCCTTGACCTGACATGACCTTAACAAAAAAATGTTGTCAGATGTGTAAAATCGATCAGGAATAAGGTACCGTAAGTTTCGTTGTTCTGCATCTCTTCGTTATTGAGCTATCTGGGAAAAACCAGGAGGGGGACGAATTTCGCCCCCCAGCGGGGCGCGTGTTAAAGGGAAAATGTCGCATGATGGAACTTCATTCACAATTTTAAACTTGTTGAATTGGTATATCATGTTTTCCTCCAGCCAAAAGTCCCCCCGGCATAACAGCTGTGACGTCCCACACCTGTGACGTCCCACATTGGTGACGTCACACGGTGCGTTTGGCAGGCGGCGGCGGCGCAACTTCACCAAGCAGTCCACAGAGATCCTGAGCGAGTACTTCTACAGCCACCTGGCCAATCCATACCCTACCGAAGAGGTCAAGGAACAGCTGGCCAAAAAGTGCGGCATAACCGTCAGCCAGGTACTCCTCTCCGCTAGCGACGTCACACGACGCCCTCCTTGACCTCACCTGCCCGGGACCGGGGCGGGGCGCGCGCCTCTGAGTTCGGCTCGGCTTTCGGTCAGAGTTGAGTTTGCTGTCCCGCGCTGGTGCCGGTGGAGCCCGCTCCTGCCTCCTGCTCCTGCTCCTGCTGCAGCTGAGCCCTGCTCCCGTCTCAGCCCCGCGCGCCGGCAGCCCAGCCAGCAGCGCCCTCGCAGTTTTGTTGTCCCCGCTGCCTCCGTTTTGATAATTTCGCCGCCGGCGCTGTACGCTTGTTTCCTGGTTTTGTTGCAGGCGAAAGAGGCGAAACTTTACAAAAACCGCCACCGAAGTGCTTAATGAGTATTTCTACGCCAACTTGAGCAACCCTTACCCCACGGAGGAGGTCAAGGAAGAGCTGGCCAGAAAGTGTAATATCACGGTGTCCCAGGTACGCCCACCGCATCACCCTGAACGTTTCAATTCCAACACTGCTAGTCCTATTTCGAACAGCACTGCTCTTGCAAACTTGGAACAGTCAGGGAAATGCTGTCCTTTAGCTTTGGGGCTTCATACCACCAAACGAGGTAAGTGGCTGAGAGCTCTTGGGAATGTGGTGTACAGACTGAATCAGGTCCAGTGGATCGGTGTGTACGTGACACTGGTACACACCGATCCGCTGTGTGGACCGGTGTGGACATCGCGCTTATCGCTGCGATGTCACTGTTGCCTGGGTTCCGTTTCACAATGGGGTGCGGTGCCATTTTTTCTACAATGCTCGTCTTAGTGATGCGTCTGGTGACGTATTCCCCGTTATTTTCGGCCGATCGAGTGCAGCATGTTTTGGTTCATGGCTCTGTCAATACGGTTTTGCCTTCGTTGAAAATATGGGTGTTTCTCATGGAGTTGAAAGGGCTATTTGCAGTGCAGTTGTTTTATATATTTTGCAAACAAACGCTGGAAGCGCTTTTGGTGTTGCTTGTCGTGACCCTGCCCTCGGCTGTAGAACTTCAGAGGACAAACGGGCTTGGGAATGATGCCCCAATTGGTTTCAAAACAAAATCTGAAAGGCCACTGTTCCAGTTTAAAGCCTCGAAATGTATGCGAATGTTCAAAACCAACCGGAGGACCATTGAAACTTCACTCAGTGCTTGATATCTATTTTTGAGTTAAAGAGCAAAACAGTTAGGAGCAGCACAGCAGAGTTAGCCACCGAGGCTAACGATGGGATTGGCCACAATGCCAAATCCCCAGGAGTGACCAGCACTCAGATGCTGGGACGACGTGAGGCCGTGATCCGCACGCGCCCACTGTCCACGGATCACTGTCCATGCCTCCGTCATGAGGCGTGGACGACGCAGGACTACCATCACCACATGGTGCGTAGCTCATGCTCTAAGACCCAAAAAGGCAAGTTCACAGAGAGCAAACACGTAAACCGAAATTCCTGAGAATAATGTAAACAATTGGAAAGATAAATCCATAAACAAATAACGACGATTTGTAGAAACACTACCCAAAAATATAAAGTAACAGACAAGGTTTTAGACTAAAGAAATGGCGGCCCCATACCCACACCGTCCGCACATCTGCCGCCCAGATGTGCTCCCGAGAGCCTCACAGTGGACCGGCACAGCAGGGCGGGGGCAGCTGAAGGCAGAAAAATGAAACCAAGCACTTGTGTTATAAGAAAACGTTCCAGAAGACTAAATATTTACAAACTAAGATTTTGTTCGGCACAGCGGCCCCTATAATTCAACATTTGAATTATACAAAAACGAGAACAAAATAGTGACAATATGACTAGTCACTCCTCAATAGCCATACAGTACAATCACCACACGAGTTCGACACTACGCACTATTTTCCTCTAGGACACAGAGTCGTGCTACCGGTCGGGTATACACCCCACTGCTGGTTCTCACTTCCACGGCCCTCACACGCCCATCCGCACCAGGAATGGTCCGCACGACACGTGCCATAGGCCAGTGGCCTCGCGCCTCATTTTCATCGACCATGAGCACAAGGTCACCGACACGCATGTTTGGCGATTCGCCAGTCCACTTCCTGCGTAAGGTCAGTTTGGGGAGATAGTCCGCACGCCAGCGTTTCCAGAAGCTGTCCGTCAGTCTTTGCGCAAAGCGCCAGCGCCGACGTGAGCACATGTCCCCCTCAGTGAACACTCCTGGTGCCACACAAACATCGGCACCGCCCGTCAAAAAGTGGCTTGGCGTCAGCGCACTGTAGTCGTCCGGGTCGGTGCTCACGTGCGTGAGTGGCCGTGAGTTCACGATCCGCTCAGCCTCGCACATCACTGTTCTCAGAACCTCATCACTGGTGGGCTGCCGCAACAGCACCGACAGCACACACTTGACACTTTTTACTAAGCGTTCAAAGACGCCCCCAAAGTGGGGAGCAGAGGGAGGGTTGAAGTGCCATTGAATCCCTCTCTGAGACAGTTCATCAGCGACTCGCTGGGTGTCAATGTCTCTGAGGTTCTGACGTAGCTCTCGCTCTCCCGCACGCAGATTAGTGCCGTTATCGCTCCAAACTGCGTGCACCGCGCCTCGTCTGGCCATCATGCGGCGCAGCGCCATAATAAAGCTGTCAGCGTCCAGCGTGTCGGCGATCTCGATGTGCACGGCACGGGTGGCGAGACAAGTCATGAGGCAGCCGTATCGCTTCTCGGTTTTGCGAAAGCGTTTCACGAGGAGGGGTCCAAAAAAGTCCACACCAAATATTCCAGAAAGCTTTCTGGTGTGACGTCACACGCGCGGTGGGCAGATCGGACATTCTTGGGGGAGCTGGCTGGACACGTCTCCTCCAGCAGACGGCACATGAACTCGTCCACTTCTTGACGGCAGCTCTCCCTTTGAGTGGCCAAAATCTCTCACGCAGTGCACTGAGAGTATGCTCTGGCCCGGGGTGGGCCAGCCGTTGGTGTTGCCGCACGATAAGCAGGCGTGTCACGTCATGGTTCGGTGGAAGCACGATTTGATGCCGACTTTCCTCGGTCAGATCAGCATGTTTCAGGCGACCTCCCACGCGAATTAGCCCATCTCCGTCCAGGTATGGTGATAGTTGGAGAATGCCGCTCTGGCGGGAGATGCTTCTGCCTGCCTTCAGTGCAGCAATCTCTTCGGAAAAAACATCCGACTGAGCCCTTTTCAACCAGAGCGTTTCGGCGGCAGTGATTTCTGCAGCAGACAGCGGCCCCCTGACACGGTTTGCACTGTCCACCCGGCAGTTTTTTGCGAACCTGCGTAGCCACGCTGTGACCCGAAACAAACGCAGAGCAGATGAGTACCTGGCAGGATCTGTCGGGTCAGCGCTATGTTCGTTTGACCTCTGCTGGGTCACATTCACCGCCTGCTTGACCTCTAAGTCAATGACAAGATCACTGCCTGTTTCACACATGTAAGCAGGCCAGGCTTCTGCCGGCTGCCACAGGAACGCAGGTCCTTGTACCCAGTCACTGTCAGGCTGCAGTTCACTGGCTTTACACCCACGCGAGCAGATATCTGCGACATTTAGCGGGCCCGGTACGTGCCGCCAGTTGCTACTATCAGAAGAGTCCTGTATCTCCGCCACCCTGTTCGCTACGAACGTGTGGAAGCGTCCACTTTCACTTTTGACCCAGCGCAGAACAGTCCGTGAGTCAGTCCAGAAGTGTGTGGAGTCGATGTCCCAGCTGTGCTCTCTCCGCACCAGATTTGCGACACTCACAGCCATTACTGCCGCCTGTAGCTCCAGTCGGGGAATGGTCAGCTGTTTCAGCGGGGCGACCCTGCCCTTGGCAGCGACGAATGAGCACCAGATGCGCCCGTCCTCATACTGGAGCCGAAAGTAGGCCACCGCTCCGAAAGCCTTAATGCTGGCGTCGGCAAACACGTGCAGTTGACACGCAGTGGGTCGGGTCGGGTCTGGCCGGTAGCAACGGGGAATGCTGAACAGCTTGAGGTCACTGACCTCTTCCAGCCAGCAGTTCCACTCATCAACTAGAGATTCATCAGAGATCTCATCGTCCCAGCTGTATCCACCAGACCATAGGTGTTGCAGCAGAGACTTAGCACGCACGATAAACGGGCTCAGAAACCCGATCGGGTCGAATATTGTTGACACTCGTCTCAATATTTCGCGTTTCGTGCATACGCTGCTGTCCATATCGTCCACTTCGAAGACGAAAGTGTCCTCATGCACTTTCCAGTGAACACCGAGTGCTCTCATCACTGGTGCGTTGTCACTCAGGCCTAGGTCACGGCTTTCCGGATCACCGTCCATTGATCGATGAGGAACGACCCACTTCGTGAGATTAAAGCCACCTCGACTCAGCATGTCTGTCATCGAGCGCTTCATCTCGTCTGCCTCCTCTTCGGTTTCCAGAGACATGTAGAAATCATCAACATAGAATTGTTTGAGAGCCGCTGCGGCTGCCGCGGGGAAGTCCTGCGCGTTATCGTCAGCGCATTTACGAAGCGCGAAGTTCGCAGCGCATGATGATGAAGCGGCCCCGAAAACATGCACTTTCATCTGGTACGTATCGGGTTCCTTTTCACGGTCCTTGCCTCGCCATAGGAAGCGCAGCGCTGGCTGGTGCGATTCAGTGACACCCACACTGTGATACATAGCCTTGATATCGGCAGAGATAGGCACTGGACCTTGTCTAAATCGCATCACCACCCCGACCAGGCTGTTTACCAGGTCAGGCCCGGTCAACAGTTTCTCATTTAGAGATGTACCGCGGTAGCTGGCAGCTGCATCAAACACGACACGCACTTGACCCGGCTTTTTTGGGCTGGTGACACCGTGGTGTGGCAGATGCCACACTGACCCATCGTTCACTGTGTCACCAGGACAGACCTTGGACGCGAGGCCGTCCTTAATATACCCTTCTATAGTTTCAGAGTACATTTCCAACAAGTCCGGATCCCTATCCAGCTTCCGCTCTGTATGCTTCAGACGAGTCAGAGCGGCAGCGCGGTTGTCGGGAAGCCAGGTGTTCTCATCCTTCCACAGCAGGTCTGTGTGGTATTTTCCACCCTTCAGCACAGTGCTGGCTTCCAGCACAGCCAGAGCGCGCTTGTCGTTCAACGAGCGGCTCATCTCGCTATCATATTTGGCGCCGAAGTCCTCCGTCCGCCAAAACTGTTCAACTTGGCGCTCCAATGCGCCCACCGCAGTGCTTACGTGAAGCACCTGCGTCACATCACTGGAGTGTCTATAGGTGCTAGGAAGCCTGCCCGCCACTGTCCATCCCAGCAAAGTTCTCACAGCAGAAGGTGTGCCTGGTGGACCGGTTCTCACCTCCCGAGGGACTATCAGCTGGAAATAGTCCGCACCCAGGAGGATCTCAACTGGATCCGAGTCAGTGGCTGACAGCGGCAGGTCAGTCATGTGTGGCCATTTTTCTTTCTCCATCGGCCAGTTGACCTTCTCTGAGTGGATGGCCAGCTGTGGCACTGTGCGGACGCCCGCCACAGTATAGCGCTCCGCACTAGTCGACTCGATGGCGAAAGTGACGGCATGGGACTTCTGAGATGTCGTCTCATGAATCGTGCTGAGTTGCAGGGTCTCAGCAGACCCCATCGGCAGTCCGATTTCAAGCGCCAGGCCTTCTTTGATCAGGGACACTTGGGATCCAAGGTCGAGAAGAGCGTTCACCTTCTTCGATCCAGAAGGTCCATAGACAGTCAGCGGTAGCACCTGGAGGAGCACCTCCCCTTGTTGCACGCGTGCGACACTTGTGCTCGACCCGCTGACTGCATGCTGTCACACAAACCCTCAGGCTGTTTGTCTGTGTTCGGGCGCGCAAACGCCGCACCATGAAGCAGTCGGTGGTGGCGTTTACCACACCCGGTTACATCGAAGTTCGGCGCGTCCGCACATTTTGCCGCGACATGTCCGTCCGACACCATACACTTAAAACAAACACTGCTGTGTTTGAGTAGTGCTACACGCGCATCCAACCCCAGGGCCGCAAACTTCCTGCATTTGTCCAGCTTGTGGCCCGGGGTACCACAGCACCGACACAGAGTTTTGGCATCACTACTGGTGACTGCCGCTGCCGCGTTTACACCGCGGCGCTCACTGACGAGTTTATGATCCTTCGCTCGGCGAGGAGGCGGCGGGGGCGGCCCCGTCACGGCTTCAGTGGCAGTCCTTCCAGAAGTCAGCGAAAGGCCATAAAGTTGACGCGCTGCGTCGACTTGGCGTCGCAGGAACGCGTCCAGGGCTATCAGCGTCGGGGGCTCGGGAAGGCGCACGGCCTCTTCGCCCCATTTCCAGGCGACACTGCGTGGCAGCTTGCTGACCACCTGACGCAGATTTACTGTGGCAGCCAGGTCCGCGTCATACCTGAGGTGCTGCAGGACGCTGACGGCAGTGTGCAGCCTGGAAGACAATCTCTGGAGTGCCTCGACGTCAGACTCTTTTTATGGGCGGAAGAGTTAGGACGCGGTCCAGGTTTGTCTGCACGATGGTGGCTGGATCTCCGAAACGGTATTCCAGCTCACGGAGGACTTCTGCGTAGAGTTGGCCGTCACAAAGCAATCCTCCCACTGCCTCCCTCGCATCGCCCGTGAGGAGGTCTGCAGATGAGCCAGCTTTTCCGCGTCACTCAGATCTGTCCTGTTGTGCACCACAGATCTGAATATGGAACTCCACTGAGGCCAGTTAAGTGGAGACCCATCAAACTTGCTCAGGTGCAGTGGCGGCAGTGCTGACCTAGTTGGCTGCCAATTATCCAGCCTTCTATCACACGGAGCTGGTGCTGACTCCGTTGGAATCTGGTTAATCCAGGTGTGAGTCCGGCCAACAATGCTGGACTCATGAGCTGGGGTCGGCTTAGCTGGAGGAGGGGCACAAACTCGTGGAGGTGACGGGTCGTCATCACTATCCAGGATTTCCTCCTCCTCTGCCAGCAGTTGAAGACGCAGGTCACAGACCTCGGCGCGGTCGGCAGCCGCGCGAGCGTCAGCACGGGCCTGAGCAGCAGCGAGTTCAGCACGCTCACTGGCAGCACGCGCTGCCTGCTGAGCCTCAAGCCTGGCCACGGCGGCATCGATCCGCGCCTGGCTGCGTTGAGAAGATATCGAAGCATTACTTCTGGTATGAAGACTATGATGACTCATGATGCACAGTCACAGATTCACTAGTTCATACTATCCGGCCCGGAGACGACCAATTTGTTCCAGTTTAAAGCCTCGAAATGTATGCGAATGTTCAAAACCAACCGGAGGACCATTGAAACTTCACTCAGTGCTTGATATCTATTTTTTGAGTTAAGAGCAAAACAGTTAGGAGCAGCACAGCAGAGTTAGCCACCGAGGCTAACGATGGGATTAGCCACAATGCCAAATCCCCAGGAGTGACCAGCACTCAGATGCTGGGACGACGTGAGGCCGTGATCCGCACGCGCCCACTGTCCACGGATCACTGTCCATGCCTCCGTCATGAGGCGTGGACGACGCAGGACTACCATCACCACATGGTGCGTAGCTCATGCTCTAAGACCCAAAAAGGCAAGTTCACAGAGAGCAAACACGTAAACCGAAATTCCTGAGAATAATGTAAACAATTGGAAAGATAAATCCATAAACAAATAACGACGATTTGTAGAAACACTACCCAAAAATATAAAGTAACAGACAAGGTTTTAGACTAAAGAAATGGCGGCCCCATACCCACACCGTCCGCACATCTGCCGCCCAGATGTGCTCCCGAGAGCCTCACAGTGGACCGGCACAGCAGGGCGGGGGCAGCTGAAGGCAGAAAAAATGAAACCAAGCACTTGTGTTATAAGAAAACGTTCCAGAAGACTAAATATTTACAAACTAAGATTTTGTTCGGCACAGCCACGAACCATAAAAAGCGATGACAATGCTTTAAGCTTTATGCCACATAGTCTACCTGTTGTGGCGGAGTAAAGTGCCACGTGGCCGAATCTCTTCACAGCGCATGAGCCGTAGCCCGCTAGATTGTCAGCCAGGGGTGGCCGACCGGCACGTGGCCGCGCGCCTCACAGCTCGGCTGAGGCTGACACAAAGTGTCAGGCTCGTCAGCCGTGGCTGACTGGCCGGTCAGAGCGTCAGCCGGTCTGGGGGGACTACTCCGCCGGCGGGAGAGAAGCGGGAGGGGACAGTGGGGAAGGGGGGATTACTCGGCCGACGGGGAGAGGCGTGAGGGGACAGTTCTGGGGGGCTGAGGGGTCTACTCACCCGGCGGGGAGGGCGTGAGGGGACAGTTCTGGGGGCGGAGGGGTCTACTCACCCGGCGGGGAGGGCGTGAGGAGACAGTTCGGGGGCGGAGGGGTCTACTCAGCCGGCGGGGAGGGCGTGAGGGGACAGTCGAGACACGGCAGCTGAGGCCGGCGCTGGTGCCGGCTCGCCAGATGTGGGCCTATCGTGAGCGGAGCCCTCCCTTTCGCTGCACGGCTGTCGCTTCTGTCACGCTGTTCGCCGTCGTGACTCGGGTCGGGCGTCACGGCGCGACGCCTCGCCTACAGCTGCGTCTGACAGCCGCGCTACCTGCGGCGCTTTGTCGTAGCGCGGCGCCACAGTTGCAGGTTGACGTCAGTGTGACTGGTCGGTTGCAGCCGTGTGCTACATTGGCTAGCTCCTGTGTGGGTGACACCTGTGCCGCTCCCCAGCCGACGTGTAGTGCTCTGTCGATGCGACAGCTTGGCCGGCACGCTCAACGAAAGCCTTGGGCATTGATGCAGATGGTGTTTTGCCAGACAAGGCATATTTGGTGGGACATTTTTTTGCTCGCTTTTTGCGAACGAAATCAATGAACGAGAATGGAATCGATCGAATGAAATATCAAAGATCGAAATTCTCGTTTGAATCAGCGTGGCGCCAGGCACTGACATCAGAACTTCAGACCAGATGTCTGAAAGACCTCTCAGGCAACTGACAGCACTGGGCGCCGAACAGCCTGCTGGAGGGGGACAGACTAAGATATATAATATTCAAATTCGGCTAGTCCAGACTGGAGGTCGACTGACTGTCGACACCCCGGCTAGCCGCTGGGGCGTCGCCGTCGACGGCGTCTGACCCGCAGCCGACAGCAGCCATAGCTCCGCCGGGGCTGCGGCGCCGCCTGATGCTGTACTCCCGCCAGAACTGATGTAAATCTTGCGGCCTGCGGTCGGCCAGCCAGGCGGCTGTGGAAGTTGTGGCAGACACGTCAGCGCCTCAGTCTCGGCGTCGGCGCGTGCTGACCCCGTCGCTCTCTGTTAAACTGATGGTGGACTGCGGGCGGCTGAGCGGCTGTCGTTTGCCGTCGTGAGCCCCCCTCCCCCCATCGCCGCTGCTGCCGGGGCTCGCTCCGATCGGTCCGGCGACCACGCTCGGGTGCCGCTCGTTCCCAGCCCACGTATCGGCTGAGTGGAGCATTGATGACGATACGGATGCTGGATGCGACGGCAAAAGAGGCCGGCGGGGCTCATCAGGAAACCATTTCGGAATGTTAGACAACAGTTGGAGGCAAATGTATGGCTATCGGCCATTGACAGAGCCATCGAGCCGAGTTATACCCAGTTAGTTCCATGCTCGATTTGTGTTTGGGATAGTTAAGCGATGGGTCAGGCACATGCAGCTAAGTGCAGGAGTGGTGCTATCGTGCTTTCATTGATTTTGGAATGTTCCACTTGTTTTGTCTGGGGTGTATGCTCAACCCTGGCAATGCTAGGTTTCTCCCATTGCTTGCTTCGAGTGCCCCAGTTAGCCAGGCTTGGAATGAAATGAAATATAAGAGACAAGTCAACTTTAATGTTAGCTCTTCCTGTGAATTGTTTTTCTCCAAACAAATACAGATTTTGTCCATGTGAATAATCCATGCTCTGTTTTAGAGTGTTGATCTGCTCTTAAAATTCTGTGTTAGGCGTACGTGCCTAAGCCTCCCAAACTCGTCAGGTAAACAATTGGTTCGGCAACAAACGGATACGATATAAGAAGAATATTGGAAAGGCGCAAGAGGAGGCTAACCTGTACGCGGCCAGGAAGGCGACAGGTCAGTGTCACGGGCTTCTGCGTGTGTTTCCAGGTCTCTAATTGGTTCGGCAACAAAAGAATCCGGTATAAGAAGAACATCACCAAAGCTCAGGAAGAGGCGAACCTTTACGCAGCGAAGAAGGCGGCAGGTAGGTGCCCCCAGTGCATTTTTTCTAAAGTTTTCAGTGGAGACCACAGATAGAAAAGGGCACACTTAAGGCTTCAGGGGGCACACCTTGACAGTCGAAAAGGCATCCTTGTTTTCTTCAGTGGTCACGTCGTTTTACTACTCCGCACACTTAACATTGTTGGAGGGTCATAACAGTCTTAAGCGAGGGACACAAAGGCCTTTGCCGGGATATGAGGTGGCTTAGTGGATAGCACCCTTGTCTTCTAAGCCACTGGTCCCGGGTTCAAGTCCCGGCGGAGCCTTTGAATAAGTCGATCTGATCCCCAAAATCCCTTCCAACAGGGTGAGAGTTGGCGACGCCGTATGACCCTGGCAGTTGGTGCGTCGTTAAACCCCAACAATTATTCAAGGCCTTTGCCGAACGAGGAACATGCCTTCAGGTTTCGCTACTAGAAGGGCACTGGTCCCCAGTGGAGACAAATCGGAAGGGCTGGGGCTAATGGGAGGGGCTGGGATCCAAAAATGGCCCAAGTTGTTTGCAAAAAGGCCCTGGATTCCGTGCCTGATACCTCGTTCTCGGACATCTCCGACTCTCCTCCCGTCTCTTTCTTTACGTGCGACCTGGGCCTTGGAAGCTGTTCCTTTTCTTGTTTCTGGACGGTCAGTTGCGGTGATTTATTCAGTGACGCATATGGTTCGTCCTACAATCACGAGGTTCCCGAGATTCCAGGACGGTGTTCTGTGAGACCATAAACGTATCATAAAACAACTGGAAGCAGCGATAAATGGTTTCACGGATCGATTCCTCTGATTAACTCGGTCAGTGTGATCAAGGTTAGTCATAGGCTACCCTTGTTTCTCCTTCGTCGCCTTAATCATTAGATATCCAATTTGAGCGCGGTGTTCAAGAATGTTACGCTTGGCAGCTCACATCACGCGCAATGTGAGGGAATTCCGGCGGTCGCCCACGGGGTCTGCGTTCACCCCCTGCGGGCAGCGGTGCTGACGTCATCAGCATGGCCGCCGGGGCGCGTCAGCGGGGGGCGGAGCCTGGGCGGGCGGCGCGGGCCCTCCTGACCCTCCACCCCTGCCTTGGAGGACCGCTGCGACGGAGGGGGTGCCCGCTGTGGCCTGGTAACCTACCTAAGACAGCGCCGATTCGACGCCGTCTCGGTTCTGGAATCTCATTATAAAACCACCCAAACTCCCCGAGTCGAACAATTCTGCTTGGGATGCCAGATGTCACCAGTACGATTTTCCACGTCATTAGCAGCGGTTTGTGGCAGGCGCTGTTAGCGCCAGGGTGGCGGCAGGATCCCTGCTGCCGCGGTAAGCCCTCTGCGGTGTCGCGTCGTCTGCGACAGCGCGCGGAGGAGTCGCCAGTCGGCGGCGTTTAATTACGCGGCGGCGCGATTTATGGGGTCGCCGGGGCGGCGGTGTGCTCCGAAAGCCGATGACGCCGATAGACGCGCCCGACGCCCGGCGCCCGGCGCCCGGTGCTGGTGAAGCGATGGCCGCCGCGGCTCTCCCTCCTGCATCACGATGGGCACGGGGGCGGGCCTGGCTGTAACGGAGGATTCACGCCGACCGCAGTTTGGATGTCCGAAAATGCGAGGAGGATGTGTTAGGCGATGTGATGTTTTTGTAGTTTCGTGGCATATGATGGTACTAATCCTGTTTCTGGAAAACGTTTACTGGTACAGCCAAATAATAGTGCCTTTGTCAAGGCCTTCTGGTTAGAACAGTGACTATGAAATTGGTTTCCCTTTTTGTAGCCTGGGAGGGGGTAAGATATTTGACTTATGTACATACTCACTCGGTGGTCTCAAGCCTGTGAAACTTGCGTTCTTTGCTTGGATTTTTTCTGAATTGACGATTTTCTGTGCCCTGTGCTGTTCATTTTTTTTCCGGTGACGGCCGAAGCCCTGTATTGTAGAAAAAATGCAGCCACAACTAATCACAGATCAAATCCACAGGCTCCACAACTCATGGCACCAATATCGAAGTCCAACTATCTATAGAACAAAAGTCGTTGGTGGAAGTTTAAGTTTTCACATTTTTGTCTTTTCAACCGTCCTTTGCCAAAGGGTGAATTTAAAAAGTAGGTACAACAGTTGCAATGAGGCTCTCCGCAATGAGGCTCTCCTTTTCATGTATGCGTCATTTAGCTACGTTCACTATTCTAACTTGCACATAGAACGGAAACACCTACACAATTATTATTTCTCGTTTACATTCAAAGCTTTCCCGATCATCATGACAGAATTATCAAAACAATTATGCATTAACAACTAGCCTGTATTACCTCCGATAATGTCCTCCACTGGTCGCCATTTTGTATTGTAAGCATGCTCTGTATTTTGGGTTTTTGAGATCAGTTTCTCGGTGTTCTTGTCTATTAGAAGTTTCAAAGTAAGGATGACCGTGGATCGAAACTTTCTTTCACGATCATACTTTTCGCCTATTAATATAACATGGTTTACATGTTGTATTCCCCGAAACCCATAATTATTCTGTCTTTGTGAAAGCCTGTCCTGTGCTATTCAGCCTAGTGCATGTTCATACCTCCAACTTTGCAGCTAAAGTAGGTGCGTAAATATCGAGTGCGTAAATGTAATTACTCTATTTCCAGTGACATTTCCGGTTGCCCACCCGCGTTCCATCGTGACCCGTTTCCCGCAGTGAATTCGCCGTGTTTTGTTTCTGTGTTATCCTCTTCTGTGCCGCCTGACGTTCTTCTGCGCCGCAGGCTCGTCACCGTACAGCGTTAGCGGCGGCGCCGGCACCCCGGGGCCCATGATGTCGCCTCCCCCGCCGACCTGGGCTACAGCATGTCCATGAACGGCGCACAGTACAACAGTCCAAACCAGGTCAGCGCCCAAATAGTACAGCGGTACAAACCAGGTTAGCGTCCAAATAGTACAACGGTACAAACCAGGTTAGCGCTCGTGTGATAATGTGAGGTGGAATATCAGTGGTGACATGGTCAACCCTCGGAGTGGCTCCTGTGTACAATAAACGCAACACCGACCTTCGGTCAGAATTCCGGTACATCTACATGGGTTTCGGACTCTCTTGACAAAACTTCGCACCAGAATTGACAAAACTTAACATCTCTTGAAATTACCTTGGATACAAATGCTAATGTTCGACTTCTCGAAACCAACCAATTAACAAGGTGAAACAAAAACAAAACAAAAGTTTGCGTGAAAGTGTTCCCTGTTCCCTTTCAGTCGCATGTTTTGCGACTAAACTTCATCCTCCTCAGAATAAAACCGATAATTTAGCATCATAGCGCCAATGCCCGCGGATGATTTTGCCTCCAAAGTCAGACACTGTTTGGAGAGTGAGCAGGCTGTATATTCGAAAACTTGAGAACCATGTCCCGCCTCCGCGGGGCGCCAGGATGGGTCGGTGGAGCCTTCTGAGACCCCGAGGACGATACCGGCCACAATGAGCATGAGGTAACCGGAAACAGACGAGTATACGGGAAAACATAAAAAATTATTTTACAAAATAAAAAAAATTGTGCGCGGTGCTGAGAGTTTGACTGCTCCTGTCGCTCAGAGTGGTATACGCTGTGACTGAGAGTTGTCGACTGTTGTCGTCAGCATGGGCTCTGGCCGCTGTGACCGGAGTGAGTCCCGAGCATGCGAAGGTCCTTTAGAACCATCGGACAAGTGACTAAACATAAGTGCTTTTGCCATTTGTGTGGAAATATTGCTAAATTTGATTCCTGTACGATCTATTGATGTGTTTTTCTTTCCGTGCTAATTGTGCATTGCTCCGTCGCTTCAAACGGATGATTTGGCTTCCTTGGTACACCGAATATAGGAATGCCGCTACTTCGGTTTCCTTTAATTGAAAATGGGAAACCATGACCGCTCCGCGTTTTCGGATGGCCTATAAACATGTTGTTAGTCTCTTTTGCGGGACCACTGAATCATGATGATCGAAATAGCGCCGCTCTGATGGGTATCAGATATTGGTTGTGGCTGACGGCGCCGGACTGTGGCTGAGAGTTGTGACTGCTCCTGTCGCTTCAGACCGTGGCTATGTCCGGTGTGACTGAGAGTTGTGATTGCTCCTGTCGCCTCAGACTGTGACTGAGAGTTGTGACTGTTCCTGTCGCTTCAAACGGTGGCTATTACCGCTGTGACTGAGAGTTGTGATTGCTCCTGTCGCTTCAGATGGTGGCTATGTCCGGTGTGACTGAGAGTTGTGACTGCTCCTGTCGCTTCAGACTGACTGAGAGTTGTGACCCCGCTGCTGTCGTTGCAGGGCAGCTACTCGGACTCTCAGCCGGGCATGGGGTACTAGCGCTGCTTCGCCTCGCCAGCGGTGAGTGCGGGAGGTCGGGCCCACTACACGCTGGGGTTGGGGAAACTCGGGCAGTTCTGCAGACCTGGACCCGACCTGACTGGGCTCAAGTCCGGCGTGGGCCGGGCCTTTAGGAAAAAGAACCGATGGAGCTTTCACAGGCCTGGTTGTGAGAAAAAATTTATGGATGCACTGTAAATACGCATTGCACTCTTGAGAAGGATATTCATATCAATTAACCCTGAACAATGTTCTAGCTACATCAAATTAAGAAGGATGCAGGCTACAATAGGCAGATTCTGTGCTTCAGTTATCTTCACCATCGCCTGGGGCAAGGACCCGTGGCCAAACAGGAGTGTTCGCGATGACCGCTACCCTGCTGAACTGGTGTTATTTGAAACCTGATTTTTTACTCGTCTCCGTTAGTGTTCAGAAGGAAGTTTAAAGATAAGAGCCACATATCGCCCGCCGCAGGAACTGAGGCCTGCTTAGTGAATAAGTATATATATATATATATATATATATATATATATATATATATATATATATAAAAATAAAATTTGTTCCGATTTTGCAAGTGAATGAAAGCTGTAGCCCAATATAAGTGGGATTTCCAAAAGCCTGTAACGGGAAGGATTATGGAGAGGAAAATCGAAACCGAAATAGTTTGTGGTTTCAGCCTTGTAGTCACACAAACAGCAGGGAGAATCGGTGAGCTGCAGTAGAGTGTGGGGAGAAGTCAGCTGTAGAGGTGTGACTTGAGCCTGGAAGTTCCGACCCTTCTTCCTGTATGGTGGGTAAACCCAGCATTATTATTATTGTCTTCGAATGTTGGCTACCAGTTAACCCATTGCAGGGGAATGCCCCCCAGGTTTTAGAATAAACGGCAAACGCCCCAAAACAGCAGCAGGTTATAATATATATATACAGGGGCGGCACTGGGAGGTTCATACAAACAAATAACATGGGTTCTTTAAAAGACCGTATGAACCAGTAATGGTTTATATATCATTTTATGGAGATGATAGTGCATTCACAATGTCACATTTATTCATCAGGGGCGTACACAGTCAAAATGGGGATTATCAAGAAACAAACTAGTAGTAAGATCTGCCGTGCAGGAATACAATGGGTAAAAAATTCAAAATAGTTATAACCAAATTCAGATTACAGAGGCGTGTAGTACACACATTTCAAAATGCAATTCCCAGCAGTATACGCCCACTAATATGTGTATATTAAATGTGTTTCAATCACCCCCCGCCCCCCACGAAGTCCTGATCCCCAACCCCTCCAGAGCTCCATGGAGGGTAAAATATCAAAATAAATTTCAACTAGTCGAGGACTAATATACCACAACCACTCATATATGTATTAACCCACTGTTTACCACCATCCGCCCGATGAGTTTTCACTTTTCATTTATTTATGTGCAAAGATGCCAACAGTATATCACGGCTTCAATCCGCGTAACAAAAACTTTAGGTTTATATATTTCCCCCAAGTCCTGGTCCGGAACGCCATAATTAATTTTCAACATAAACAATTTGGGCAATATTGTAAATAAACAGTTTAAAATGTACAACAGAGACAAGGGTTATGGAAAATCTAAAAATACACAAAAATTATATTTCACACCTCCCTAAAAATCAAAATTTAAATTTTCTTTTTCAAAATAAAGTTTAGCGTTAGGGAATCTATAGCACTGAATTTCAAAATCGCCGGTAGATTACGAGATCTAGGGGCATATCCCCCCCGGAAAAGGTAGCCGGAGCCACGAAATAGGAAGTAATATGAGAGGTCAAAACGAACTGGTCAAAAACGAACTTAACGCTCACATTCTGCTGGATAATAGTAGTTATCTTCAATGAAGTGACAACATAATCCCGAAGAAAATGCAAAATTTTCTTGACGTTTGTACCCTTTCAATACACAGTTTATTGCCTCTCACCACTTCTTTTGCACAATATTGTTTGGGCCAATCACAAAATAGGTAAGGCAGTGTGTGCTACTGCAAAGCACGCTGCTATTACACTCTTCTTATAATGCTACTTCATTTGTTACGTGGTTGTGCCAATAGTTTCAGCTCGCAGCCTGTGACCCCTAAAGGCTTTAAGTGCTTTAACCCTTGCCCCGGTGGCGGGTACGAGCCACCTTCGCCCTGGTGGGGGGAGGGGTAAAAAAGCCCCCCACGATCTCAAAAACTAAGAGAGCTAGAAAAAGCGCAAAACGGCAATCAAAAGCTCTTCGAAAATGATATCGAAAATACTTTGGTCATTTTTCTTGTCAGGTCAATATCAAGGTCAACAGAGGTCAAAATAGGTCAAAATCGCTAATATGAGGTGTACTAAGAAAACCTCATATATCTCAGAAACTATGATAGCTAGAAACATTTTTCTAACACCATTCGAAAGCTCTTGAGATGCGCTTTCATTACAGTGGCATTCGTTTTCGTGTCAGGTCAAAGCCTAGGGAGCTACAGGTCACTGAATATCGGGCATATTCTTGGGAATGTCCATAGCTACCCATGCATAAGGTCGTTTACTTTTTCGCTAATAGCTTCCAAACCAAACAAGATACAGCCATAGTTTATGCACCATTGCAATCGTCTCGTCAATACAAATCGAATGATATATGATATTGCTATGCCAGGTCAAATTTAAGAATTCGACCTGACCCAGGTCAACGGTCTGACCCAACTTGACCTGGTATGGTCATGATGTATATCATTTGACTTGCAGTGACTATACAAACACTTTGGTGACAAAATAAAAGTTCTATCTTAGTTTATTTAAAATTTATAGAGTAAAACACCAAGAAATGCTTATTTGACCTAAGGTGACCTTTCAAAGGTCACAAGTCAAAATGTTTGGCATCAACTTCAGAAATGGGCTAAGAGCAGGTCGTAACAGATGTTTGAAGTTGATTCCATCCATACTTACTGAGAAAAGCTCATTTCGTGATTTTCCCCATGCATTTACAATTGGGAGGTCATGCTCGGCACATGACCTTAGGTCACCAATATCAAAAATCCCGGAACAAATGGTGTAGCTCCTGGTGAGCCCAATATGTGGTATGAGTTTGAACTTGATCGATTCACCCTTCTTTTAGTTATGCGGTCCTAAGCATTCTTTGAGGTGAGGTCACTTCACCTGGCCTGGTGACCTGACCTGATATGACCTTGAGCTAAAATTTTCAGGAAAGATGTAAAAAATGATGAAGGAACAGCTAGACTAAGTTTGGCGGCGCTGCGCGCCGCCGTTTTTTGGTCGATTCAGAAAAACCCGAGGGAAGGGGTCTAAAAAGACCCCCCACCCGGGCGAAGGTTAACATTAGAAGGTGGCTCCTTAATTACATTTCTGGTGTCAATCTTCATGCAGTTGCTATGTAGTGGAAGGGTGCTTTCCCAGAAGATCGCACAATGTTTTGTCTTCCGTTTCTCGAGTTCTGTTCAGTTTAATGTTAAGTTGATTATATCCTCATTGATTAAACTTCATCTGCGTTAAGGTAAAGGCAAGCGTACTAGATTAAGGACTGCAGAATGCCCAGTACCAAGAATATACTAGTATTCGAAATAACATGCAGTTTTAAGATATTCCCATCCATTCAAATGAACAAATTATTGAATGCCCAGTACGTCCAAAAGCGAGCCAAGCGATCGCGTTTTGTAACTACTTTCGGGGGTCAAAGAAACATCTGGCCATGTACTTGTGAGGGAACTAACCCCGAAGCTATTATAATTGTAACTAAAAATCTACGCCTACTTATAATTACTCTATGTATTTCGTGCCCGTTTGCATAACAATCATGAGCAAAGAAAACCTAGAAGCTGTAAAGCAGGTAAGATAATGTACTTTAGGACATAACAAAGCCATACAGGATAGGCTTATCTTCCAAAAAATCTAATTTAGTGTCAAAATTGTGTTCCATGTTTAATGTAAGTTTTTTATCCGTGTCAAGTGAATTGGGTTCTTTGTTGTCATATCCTGTGCTACTCTCCTCTTGTGGCAAAGACGTTAACGAAAATTGAATGATAGGTGCATCGCTAAAACTTGGTGTCAAGTGTGTTAAACTGTGAAATGAACAATCAGTTTTTTATACGCGTCGGAAATGGGAGGGCAGGCCTCTCACATTTCATGGAAACATTTCCTGATTTTAGCCAAATCGGAAAATAATCTGAGTTTTTTCAGCATGTGGGGAAGGTAACAAGAAGCTCGAATCCGAGTTTTTGCTTCTAAGGGGAAGAGATTCTTCTCAGCAGGAGGTTGAAGACTGACTGAGCCCCCCCCACACACACACTTTTTTTGTCGGTGGCGACCTGTATGGGTTTTTTGTGTATAAGCCTGAGAGGTACACCTACTGGAAGCTTGTATTTGTCTGCCCTGTGGTAAATATCTTTCAATTGAAATGTACTTTTTCTTTATTGATTTCAGTGAAAGGGGTTCTAAAGTCAGATCGGGTTTCTTGGCCCAGTCAAAGCCCACGGACCCAGGCCGTGTCTTTGCAGCGGGCCTCCCAGGCTGGGAAGTCCCATCTTTAGTGTACGCTCACATTAGAAAACAGCGTACATTACGTGCACATCTGTATGCACAACCGCGCGGTTAGGGCGCTTGTTTTTAAAAGGGTCGCGCGACTGCATACCGGGGGTGGTGTCAATGAGCGGCCTTTGTCTCCGACCTGTAACGAACTACCGTAAGTTGGTTGTTCAGCCGACGAGATAACTAACCTACAGTCTCGCTTCCATTGCCAGGTCAATGTCTGAGTATTCAATCCGCTTGCCTGGACGTTAGCAACTTCGCGCGTGGTTGTGTAAGCTTTCTTCCAGTTAATAGACGGGAATTGAATCCCTGGCTTTCTGTGGCCGCTTTGAATGGGCTTGAATTCGGTACATTCTGCTGCGTTGATATCGGTTTTGTTCCGTCACAGAGCCGCTGTAATTTCGAGGCTCACAAATGCCGACAGTGCGCTTGAGTTCAAGGTTAACGACCGGGCCGTACATTCGTGACATTCGTGCTCGTGATGTCAGAAGTGTTGCACAATTTCAATTCTCCCGTCGAGGTTCGTGTTGCAACTGCAATAGACACTGCATGACGCTCCCATCTCCATTCCTCCTCAGAGAGAGGACTGAAGCCCGTCGTCGGCTCCACCGCCTCGGGAGTTATTGACCAGTCCGAGAGGGGAGCGTAGTTTTCACCACAGCTCTGCAGGCCGTGCCATTTGCTGTCCCCAGGGCCGGCCATTAATCGGATCAGGCTCTGAAGCCGTTTGTGGCGCGTCTGTGACGGAGCCGCCGCTCCAGCGACACTCACTGGGCGTACCTGACCGCTTCCAGTGGCGATGTAAAAGGCAGCAGCTGGGTGGGTGAGAGGGCGCACGGGCGCGGCGTATTTGTGCAGGTCCGTGCGAATCCGATGGGCAGTCAGCGGCGTTACGATGGTTTTAAGGTTTAAGTAACGCACTGCAATGAGTGAAGACTCCGGCGATTGGAGTATTTTACGGAAGCCCTGGTTGTGCGAGGCGACATAGGTATCCGTAAAAAATGCCATCCTCGTGCGCACGACGGTGTAGGACACCGGTGCTCACCTGAGGTGCGTGATATTTCCGATATCATCGGGACTCGTGACCAGCTAAACCGTTCACACACATCACGGGCAGTATCTGTGCAGCGCTCTGTCGGAGCTGCTCCCGGCCGGCCGCCGGGCCGTATTTTCCGTCAGCTGGCGGCAGGGGAGGGTTCTGGGACGGCGGCCATCAGGTATGCCGCGGCGGCATGTCCGGTCCGCCGCCGCCGCCGCCGCCGCGCGCCCGGGAGGCATTTAAAGCGGCCGATCACCGGTGACCGAGGGCAACACGGCGTCGCCCGAGACGCCGGTGACGCCGGGATTACAATCTTACGAAGCCATTTAAAACACTGTGAACTCGCCTCTCATTCTCCTGTCCTTGGCCGCGCCCTGAAACGATGGGTGCTGGCTGACAACGCCGCCTTCTCCGCTGCCACCTCCAGCGCTGGCGTAATATGCGTGTGAAGCCGCCGACAGCTGTGACGCATCGCCGCCGCCGCTGGTGACCGCACGTCGACACTCACGCAGGCCCGTCGTCGCCGCCGCCGTCGGCGTCGGCGGAGCACGTGGCGGGCGGCGGCGGCGGCGGGCGGGCATTAATCAGCACTGCCATCGTTGATCACGGCGCGGTGTCGGCGCGGCGCGCCACACGTCAGGTGGCGGTGCAGTCTGTCACGTGTCGCGTCCAAACACTGCGCCGCTGTCGCCGCCGTCTCCGGCAGCGTTCAGTGGTGAAGACAACCGTACTAATCGTAATTATGACAGTGGGCATGTCTCAGTCTGTCTGTTCATCCTCTCTCTCTCTCTCTCTCTCTCTCTCTCTCTCTCTCTCTCTCTCTCTCTCTCTCTCTCTCTCTCTCTCTCTCTCTCTCTCTCTCTCTCTCTCTCTCTCTCTCTCTCTCTCTCTCTCTCTCTCTCTCTCTCTCTCTCTCTCTCTCTCTCTCTCTCTCTCTCTCTCTCTCTCTCTCTCTCTCTCTCTCTCTCTCTCTCTCTCTCTCTCTCTCTCTCTCTCTCTCTCTCTCTCTCTCTCTCTCTCTCTCTCTCTCTCTCTCTCTCTCTCTCTCTCTCTCTCTCTCTCTCTCTCTCTCTCTCTCTCTCTCTCTCTCTCTCTCTCTCTCTCTCTCTCTCTCTCTCTCTCTCTCTCTCTCTCTCTCTCTCTCTCTCGCGCGCGCACCAGGTACTCACGTTGCGGTCAGGATGCTAACGAACGGGCTCGGCGGGTAGAAAAACGGCGCGGCGCGGTCCCGGCCTGGCGTCCATTATCCGCCAGCGGCGGGGAGCTCGCCGTGCTGCGGCGGTCGGTGCCGCTGTAAATCAGCGTGGCCGGCTGAAGCTGCCGCCCCGGGCCTGCCGCTCAGACGGGCTCACGGCTCCGGATCAGCACCTGTCTGTCAGGCCGCCGACTCCAGCACAGCTGCAGGCCGCGCCCCCGCGGTCTCCGGGTTCCGCCGGCCGTTACAATTTCTCTGGACGTCGTTTTGCCGACGACCAGGACGCCGGCGGGTCCCGCGAGAACAATCGGCTTTTGTCTGCGTCCGCTTGGCTTTGTGTCCGGCTCAATTGCGTCGATAGGCGACGTTGGGCTGTTTTCGTCTCGGAAAAGGCGCCACATTCTTTCTCCGGAAGAGTCGGCCCTGTGTTGGAAGTTGGTGGCGAACTCAGCGCTCCAGCGGCCCCGATGTGGAGCAGGCGAAACAATAAAGTATTGGATGAAGATATAATTGTATCATGGTTTTGTAACCGTTCTTACATTGCGTGCCTCTAAATTCAGCTGTTAAACCATTACGTTCCAGTTACATGACTTGATGTGCATGCGCCATGAAACTAACAGCCCAGGAACCATGTTCAACTCGCGGTCGGCTTGTGAACGATGGTCATGTTCACGTGCGGTGTCTTTGGGGGCGTGTTGTAAATCTTCCATCCTTAGTATGGATTTGTGAAATATTGATAGCAAAATAAAATTTTTCAAACATTTTCAAACTAATGAAATGTAGTTTCCAGGTGTTATGGCTTTAAGTGCTTTATTTGCTCGTATGACTTAGTAGCTCAGGATGCCGTAAACCTCCAAGATATGTATATGAGCAAATCTTGCTCACAACTGGAATTGTTTTTTTCGACGTCATCCAAGGAGCCTTAATTTCAGCATTTGTGCTGGAAGAGTATGAACTCTTTTGCGCTGCTTGATGAATTTCTTTCGGCGATGGTCAAATCGCAAGGCCTCCAATTTAAAAATTCTTCAAAAAGCCTCTTCCCGGGCCGTAAATTAAATGGTCTTCCCCTATGTAGCCTTGGGGCCTTTTCTTCCAGCAGTAGTTCTCTTTACACACCCAAGCGCAGTCACAACCAACAGAGAAGCTGCCCAAACTGGTCTGGTGCTGTGCGACCTTCAGCCTTTTCCCCCTGTGTATTTCAGATCTGGGCTGTCCGGACCAACCGCTGAGACCACCGCAGTGTGGCCGTGCCGTAGCCGCAGCGCCCCGCTGGGTGGGACGCGGCGCTCACCTCCCGCCGGCCCGTGTGGAGGCCGCGGGATGGTGCGTGAGTGCGTCAGTCCGCCCGCTCCTCGGCTTGGCGGTTGTGTAAGGATGCCGGCACTCGCGGACCTCATGTGTGGCCTGGCGCCGGACCTCACCCGGCGGCGGACCGCAGTCTCAGCAGGTCTGCGCCAGTCGGCCGCAGCCGCCATGCGGAGCCCGGTCAGCCCGCGCCTGGCATAGTGACCCCCCTCCCCCCACATGACCCCGAACGGTTGGTGATCCCCATTGGGACGCTCCGCGCGACCAGTGCACATGGGACGACGGGGACGAACAGCGGGGCCGGTGGAGTGCTGGTGGTCTGCCGGACCTCCCTGAGTGGACAGGGTGGCCCCCGCGGACCCGTTTCCATCCTTGACATCGGCACCGTCACCGCCAGTGTGTGCGTGCCGGAATGTGTGCGAGCGATTTGTGCGTGCATGTTCATTTGCATTGATCGTGTTTCAGTGGCGCCGTTCATTTGTTTGCCGTTTCCCATCTCAGCCAGTGTGGGCCGCGTGACTGTGGCGCGCTCGCGTTTCGATATTATGTGTAGGTCGGGGCGCCGTCCTGCGGTTGTCCATCTGCCGCTCCCCCAGAGTCTCTACTGGCCAGCGCGGCGGTTCAGGTGGGCGCCAGCTACTGGTTTCTGTTTGAAATGTGATTTTGGGGACAAGCTAGGGTCAGGGAGTCGCTCCGTTCCCGCCGGCTCACCCGCACCCTAGGTTTTGTATTGTGTATACTCATTATGTATTGTATTGTTCGTGCCCCAATAAACGTGTCCACGTTTTGTACAAACGTACGTCAAGCCGTGTGGCGTACGTGGCATTGTTGCGGCTGGCTTGCGTAAAACAAACACGAATATGATATTTTGCGGGTCGTTCTGTATATTCTGAGTTGGATTTAAAGACAATGGACATCAAATACATTGAAACTTGTGACATGACAAGATGCGGCAGCGTGACCTCGTGTTGAGCGACTCTATCAGCGACACCGGAGTGCCTGCAAGTATCACCCGCACACAAATCGGCATGCACGGGGAAATGGAGGGACATTTGAGACAATTTATCCGCCCCCTTTCCTCTCGCGCGCCATGTAATGGTGCCCTCCAATTTTGAGATGACATTGAGGCCTATTGTAATAAATCGAGTTAAGATATTAACAGAGCGGTCTCGTAACAGAGCGGTAAGATATTAACTCAGCGGCCTGGTCTTGGTCCAACCCTGATTTTTTCCTTCTGACCCCGGTGCCGAACTGATGGTCTGGTCCGAAAATATATATATATATATATATATATATATATATATATATAATATAATATATATATATATATATATAAATATAATAATATATATATATTAGCGAGGAAAATATAAGCATATTAGCGAGGAATAATTGCGATGTCATGCTCTCAAATTTTTTTGTGGAGAAACGCGTCACCCGCAAATCGGGGTAACTCTTTATTTCAGAGTAGCGGTGACCCAGACGGGAGGCGGTCAGACCAGCGCAGAAAACCACCGACGTGTTTAAAGGGGCATGGCGCTCTCGACGTGATGTGAACGCCATACAAAACATACTTTCATAGTTTGAGTCGGAGCTCGGTGATCCAGAGATGAGCGACCCACGATCTAGTACAGGGGGTCCCAGGAGGGGCCAAAGGGACCCCAAGAGCGCCTCAGGTGGATCACATGATGTGTGAGCAAAACTCAATCCATTACATGCATTCCAAATTAAAGTACAGACACACAGGGCACAATGTCACAGGTCTTGAGGACAAATTGAGCAGGACGATAATGGGTGAAACATTTTAACAAACCAAGAGGGGGCTACACTGCCTGTCCGGATAAAATGGGTGCTGGTTTCACAGACCCCCTCTGCCAGCAGTGACTGGCTGTGCAGCGCTGTAAATATCTGAAAGGCTTTTCCGGCACTGCGGTTGCGTTTACGATGGCTGCGCCGAGATGGGAGGAGCGAGACGGTCCCGCCGCCGGCGCATTCTGGTTCTCAGAACAACGGTCTGCCATCTACCGGCCTCAAAAGAACACTTAATACCGAAATTTATCACGAGATGTCTGTACGCGCCAGG
Source organism: Lepas anatifera (assembly GCA_034440635.1). NCBI lineage: Eukaryota > Metazoa > Arthropoda > Thecostraca > Lepadidae > Lepas > Lepas anatifera. The sequence continues at coordinate 1,109,798 of JAOTON010000826.1, read as the reverse complement.
GTCCCTAGTGGCGCCCTCGCATGCACCGCGAGGGGTTCTGAGCGGTGCCGCAGACAACGCCGATGCGAGATACATGTGGGACTTTGAGTAGTAAACATTGAACACCAATCATCACTCAGTCAGAAACGCGTCGATAATCCATGTAATGATACTGGCTCAACGGATGTTAGGCTCTGAACGTAAATTTCCCGAACCTGACTCCGCACAGCGGAACTAGGTGAGCCGGCAAACCCACAAACATAACAACTGAACCTCGTTTGGCTCATGCGATGGGCAATAAGCAAGGAAGCAACTCTCATTCAGATTAAGGCACCAAAGGGTCACAGCAAATCTGGTTCAAAGCCTCATGTCTGGCTGTTTTTTCTTTACTTCCAGGGGTTGTGTGAGGGGTGGACATTGGGACAAGATTCCAAGGTAACGACTATTTATCCAGTATCGGACTGAATAATGAGAACTATCTGGACGGTTAACGAATATCATGAAAATAGTGGCATTAGGCAGAATAGCACTTCCCTACTCAGCGGTCTGGGTCAATGACTCCACCCGTATCCACAGTAAGTGCGGAAGCAATTCCATGTTATTCCAATTCAAGAAAAAAGTTTCATACAGTGTCAATTCTGACTCAGATTCGACTCGAGTCCGCTCCCATCCTTTGCGGGACAGTGGGCCAGACATCTTCCCACTTGTTCCCTCCTGTGCTCGCACGACTCCGTAAGAGGAATGCTGTCTGATAAACAATAAGGAATGATATTGCACCACTGACCACGTTCATTTTTACCGGAGTTCTGTTTTGGTCCCAAAGAAAATACCGTGTCGGTATTACCATGCTGTCATGTACCACAAAACTCCGAGCACGTCTGGTACTAGTGGCCAGCCCAGCCCTCAAGGAAGCTAATCAGTTGGTGCGTCGATAAGAGCTCCCAAAAAAGGAAGCTAACGATAACAGTGTTACATGAACAGATCCCATTGGGCGTGTTGCCAATTTATCGATCTGTGTATGCTTCATCGCCAACACTCGCCGGCGTATGATTGTCAGGTATTCACATCCACCATGCAAAAAAGCTGTCGAAGCGACTACAATCAAGCTACCAGACGGTTGTCCCCGGGTAGACCACCTCACCTGTCTCTGGACTACCACTCGCCTCAATCCGCCCGCCCACACAAGGCGAAAAGGACCGAGATCTTCTCATTCTGACAGAGGTCCCGCTCTGACGATACTAGCGCGAGTGTAAAGCTTACATCATCACGACCTGGACATCGCCCGTGATCCGACGTACACAGGGACGCACGCACACGAGCAAGAACAACGCCAGTCTGATGGCACACTTGTCACAAGTTTAATAAGAGATCATCACAGGCTTATCTACGGACGGCGTAAGGCAGTTCACCGCATCACCAGTACGTTACCCGACGGCAAGCGTTCGTTGGTTTCCGTCTGAACCAGAGAATCAAGACGTTACCTAAAGATGTCATCACATGTCGACTGAAGTACGAACTCGGACGGTCGCCGCTAGGTGTCAGCTCGTGCTGGGCCGACGGCAGCGGTCAACCCGCGAGTGTGAGACCGTGAAGCGGGGCAAATCCGCAGCCTCCCTCCCCCGCCATGAGTCTGTCAGCAGCACCGGCCAGCACTCAGAGACCGCGCGACCACCTGGCTGTGTAATACAATCGATCGCTACCAGACGCTCAACGTCGATGTAGATGTCAAGTGAAATGTCCAATCAGAATTATCTCTGAATGGCTGTGCTGGTAACCGCTTTGAGAGCTCGGGCCGTCACAGGAACTAAAAACAGGGGTTTGATATTCAATATTCAGGTAAGTATTCATATTTACGGTTCAATTTTGCGTACAAGAGGAAATTAAAACCATTTTTGGAATATACTTTTTGAGAGCCTCCAGGTGATTTATGTTCTTGCAGGATTAAGAAGATAACACCCCATATCCGTTTTGGGGAGAGAGACCAAGGGAGGACGTCTGATTTTCATGCTTTCGCTGCAATGTTCAAAGACTCGTCTAAACTTACGTCTCTTGCTCTCAAGCCCATTCCAATACCGTTGTCTTTATAATTCCAGTTCTAACTGTTTGCAAGATAGAGCCATGAAAATTAATCTGAATATGGAATGTCAAAACCTTGCTGTCTTCTCGGATATTGACTGTTGACGGTGTTCTTGGGATATAAGCGGGGATCTATGACGTTTGATTTTGAACACAATCTAAATACAAGTACAAATACATATACAAAACTCTGGAAACTGCGTTGCTTGTGTGTGCTTGTTTTCGTTTTGTTTCTTTACACACAATTTTAAATCATTGAAAATCGAATTTTAAGAATCAATTACCAACGGGTCTCGGTTGCAAATACACTCAGTGAAGCCGAAATGGCATAGTAAAGCACAGGCAAGGGGAATCCAGCAAGCTGGCCAGATGTTACAACATTATAAAGGCGAGCTTGAACATAGGAAGTGTACAAGTACACCAATGACAAGGCTTCATTGGTTGAGACTCAAGACACCGTTCTACAAACACCCCCGGTCAGGTGTGGACCGGTCCGTGTCTGACCTGCAGTCCAGGCGAAGGTCCCCAGTTTGGCGGCGCAGCGGTGGCAGCTGATGTTCCCGCCCGTCAGCTCTGCCACGCCTCGCATCCAGGCGGCAGGCAGAAGCCAGTACACCGCCCCGGCCGGCCGGCCCCTGCCGACGCACGGCTCCCAGATAGTACTGCAGCGCCCCGACATGGACCCCAGATAGCACTGCAGCGCCCCGACATGGCTCCCAGATAGTACTGCAGCGCCAGACACGGCTCCCAGATAGTACTGCAGCGCCAGATGTAGTACTGCAGCGCCAGATAGTACTGCAGTACCAAGACACGGCTCCCAGATAGTACTGCAGCGCCAGACATGGACCCCGACGCCCCGATAGTACTGCAGCGCCAGACATGGCTCCCAGATAGTACTGCAGCGGCCAGATAGTACTGCAGTACCAAGACACGGCTCCCAGATAGTACTGCAGCGCCAGACAGGGGTCCCAGATAGTACTGCAGCGCCCGACATGGACCCCAGATAGCACTGCAGCGCCCAGACATGGCTCCCAGATAGTACTGCAGCGCCAGACACGGCTCCCAGATAGTACTGCAGCGCCAGACATGATATGGTACTACAGCACCAAGACATGGCTCCCAGATATTACTGCAGCGCCGAGACATGGGATCCCAGATAGTACTGCAGCGCCAGACATGGCTCCCAGATAGTACTGCAGCGGCCAGATAGTACTGCAGTACCAAGACACGGCTCCCAGATAGTGCTGCAGCGCCAGACATGGCTCCCAGATAGTGCTGCAGCGCCAGACATGGATCCCCGACACGGCTCCCATATAGTACTGCAGCGCCAGACATGGCTCCCATATGGTACTACAGCGTCAGACATGGCTCCCAGATAGTACCACAGCGCCGAGACATGGGTCCCAGATAGTACTGCAGCGCCAAGACATGGCTCCCAGATAGCACTGCAGCGCCCAGAAATTGCTCCCAGATAGTACTGCAGCGCCAGACATGGGATTACCCCCAGACACGGCTCCCATATAGTACTGCAGCGCCAAGACATGGCTCCCAGATAGTACTGCAGCACCAGACATACCGACACGGCTCCCAGATAGCACTGCAGCGCCCAGAAATTGCTCCCAGATAGTACTACAGCGTCAGACATGGCTCCCAGATAGTACCACAGCGCCGAGACATGGGTCAAAGATAGTACTGCAGCGTCAAACATGGCTCCCAGATAGTACTGCAGCGCCAGACATGGCTCCCAGATAGTACTGCAGCGCCAGACATGGCTCCCGGACACGGCTCCCATATAGTACTGCAGCGCCCAGACATGGCTCCCAGATAGTACTGCAGCATCCAGACATGGCTCCCATATAGTACTGCAGCGCCAGACATGAACCCCAGATAGTACTGCAGCGCCAAGACACGGCTCCCAGATAGCACTGCAGCGCCCAGAAATTGCTCCCATACAGTACTGCAACGCCCAGACATGGCTCCCAGATAGTACTGCAGCGCCAGACATGGACCCCCGACACGGCTCCCAGATAGTACTGCAGCACAAGACATGGACCCCCGACACGGCTCCCAGATAGTACTGCAGCGCCCAGGCATGGATCCCAGATACTACTGGAGCGTCACACATAGTTCCCAGATAGTACCACAGGGTCAGACATAGCTCCCAAATAGTAATACAGCATCAAACATGGCTCTCACAGCGTACCACAGCGCTAAACGTAGCTCTCAGCGGACACTCAAGGACCCCAAAAAGATACGGCGAGTTTTTAACAACAAAACACCTAAGCACACAACTATGGTGCTAGTTATAACACTACGTGAAAATTGCACTTGAAACTGGCAGTATATATTTTTAATACCTATTTATGTTTGAGGCACATCAGCTCCTACGCCCAGGGGCGCCGCCACGGAATTTTCGCAGCGGGGACGGACCCGGGCTGGTGCTGACCGGGGAGGCGAATTTTGAGCATTTTCAGTACCTGACAGCATTAATGACGATTGACCCAAAAATGTTGGGGGACGTCTCCCTGGTTGGCCAAGAGGGGGACGCGTCCCCCGTCCCCCCCTCCCCGCTTTCGGCACCCACGCCTACGCCTATCTGACTGGCGTACTTAAGCGTCTAGGTGTGCTGAGTACAGGATCTACTTCTAATTTTTGTCGCGCCGCCGGGACCCAACACCGCAAAAGCGCGCCAAAAACTAAATCATTGGATCTATGCGAGTTGCAGCGCTGTTAGTACCAGAGATGGAGACTAAGTCACTCATTAGCGAATTCAGGGACGTACCTGGTCAGGTGGGCCGGGAAGCAGCGCCCCCTCTGTAAACAGCGCGGCGCGACACCGGCGACATCTGAACACGTCGCCGCGGTCGGCAGGTTGGGGCTCCAGCAGAGGCGACGCTAGCTTCGGCAACAGGGACGGGTCTGTGGACGCAGTCCGGACAGGACTGAGTTATCACCACCGCTAGCGGGCGGTCACAATAAACTGAAGCAGGAATTTTTGTAACAGCACCCATAGGCCGACTATCGATTTAGCATCAGTTTGGAAAAAAGTGAGTAAGTTAAGTATCAGTACAAAGATCCCAAACAGCCGGCAAATGCCTCAATCAATCTCTCAATTGGATTTTAACATCTATAAGAAACAATAAAACTACAACAGTCGTAAAGCTGCAGTTACAGTTGGCAGAACTGCACAGGGAACACTTGGAACAGAAATGCCCGGTGGAGCACGGGGAAGGCAGCAGCCTTCCTGACCGCTCCCTCTCACCTGTCGCAGCAGCCTTCCTGACCACTCGCTCTCACCTGTGGCTAGCTGTCTGGCGGCGACCTGCAGCTGGTAGAGGCGGTAGAGCGGGTTCGCCGGGTTGGTCGTCATCCCCACCCGCTCATACAGCTGAAGCTGCTGCAGGAAGCCAGCGTTTGGCCGAGTGCACGATCTACAGCGGCGCACCCTGGACGCCGGGGCACGCGCGTGACAGGGCGCACATCACGGCACAGACGAACGCTCCCATTACACTGACGTCGCTAACGAACAGGGCGGTGGAACAATCACGATAGATGACACTTCAGTCGCAAGCTACCGGCGAGACCCTACACCCCGAGCTGAGAGACTGACCTTGCTATGGCTTCAGCATGACTGAGAACGGCCAGCGTTTCGCCTCGGAGGGCGGCCTGATCGGCCCGTAGGCGCGAGCTCCGCATCAAGTAGGCGGCGCATATGGCAGCGCTCCGCGACATACCAAACCGACTGAGAACAAGGAACAGAGTGAGAGGCACTTCTGACGGGAAGAGATATCAGAGCAAGGTAACTGCAACGGAATATCACGGGAATTATAGAAGATAGATTTAGAAGCCTTTAGAATGTCATCAATTGCACTGGCAACTCGTGAAATTTCATTTCCCTTAAGGAATTCCCGCAATTGGGGACAAAGTTCAGTCCCTCCCCATATGCAAGATTTAGGCAAGCCAATCAACCAGATGAAACAGATACCTACTGCATCCGTTTCAATGTCCCAAAAATGGTCTCGCTCTAGGGTGTAGACTAGAGTTGCTCAGACTGCAACTTTCGTTGAAAAGTATATGGGCTCAGGGCTAATATGGTTCTCCAAAGGATTGCGAGTTCAATGATACCATTTTTATCAACATTTGAGGTGGCCTAGGGGTTCCACAAACGGCTTGAAGTTGGGACGTTTTTCCGTTCCATTCGGCCCTATGTAAGGCATAGCGCACCGTTTTACCGCGGTGGTTACTAGAGTTCTTAGACATGATGTTTGGTTTTTCGGGTTTATTATGGGGAATGATGATTAATAGTATTGTTGAGATGGGCATTTTTTCAGATGAGGGGACATCAGTGGAAACAAGGGGAGGGTAAGTGGGCCCAAGCCCCCCACCACTAACACAAAAATGCCTTTAGCAGCTACATACTCGGGGTATGTTAATTGCAATGACGGAGGAGGCTCCGAGCCCTGACCCCCCCCTAACACCACCTTCGAAAATCTCCGTTACCCCCCAACCACCCGGAACCACCCTCCACCCTCGAAGAATAAAAATGTTAACAAAATACATCTCCACAGATCGCTACTTGAGAGGGGGATGAAGAGTAATCATGGGAGACTAGGGTGGGGTTCGTGAAAAAAACCTGCTCAAAAGCAAGCATTAACGGCTGTCAACTTCATATCACGCTGCGAAATAATCTGACGTAATCGAAGCAGATATTATATTTCTGTCAGTTTGCATCATTTTTCATCATCAACCTAAGTTGATAGCAATTGGCATGTCCACTGTTCACCCGCGATATCCTTTCTACGGTCACTGTCTAGAGTGATCCGAGAGAACGATTGTCGAATGAGGCGATTCTCTTGCGGTGGTCCTCAACAGTCTGCCAGCAGGAGCCATTGGAGCTCCTGCTTGTTCTTTGTAGCCTGAATAAAGCGTTAAATCATAGCGACGCCTCTCTCAGCCATATCATTGGTGAGCCATAGATCTTAAATGAACTGCTGGTACGCCTGGAACCCCGGATCTTCTTTCTACTCAGTCACCGGCTGGTGGAGCCAGGGCTGTGGGTCGATTTCCAGCAGCCAGAAAACGAGCCAGGGCCGATCATCGACCAAGTGAGACAGTGTGGTGCCCTGCTCGATAGTGGGTGCTACACTTTCGTCGCCCTCGCCTGCTGATTCCGTCTCATCGAGATGTCTTAGCAAGGCCATGGCGATATCAGCTCGCTCGTCGGCGCTGACTATCTACTTCAGCAAGATGAAGCTGTTCGCCATTCAGATGGAGTACAGCCCGGAGGAGACAGAGAGACTGCACTGGGTCTGCCTGTTTATCTGCCTGCTGTACGTTCCGGCCTGGTTCACGGCTCCGCTGGCCGCGGAAGCTGCTCACAACGATCTCCGACTCCATCACAACCTACTGCGCTTCCGAGTACTCGACAAGGTCGCTGCTGATGCGGCTTCTGCATAAGATGCGCCGACATCTGCTCTACCTGAAGCGAGGGACGGTGGTGTTCAGTCTGGCCTCCCAGTTAGTCAGCGCCGACGAGCGAGCTGACATCGCCATGACCTTGCTAAGACATCTCGATGAGACAGAATCAGCAGACGAGGGCGACGAAAGTGTAGCACCTACTATCGAGCAGGGCACCACACTGTCTCACTTGGTTGACGAGCGGTCCGGGCTCGTTTTCCGGCTGCTGGAAATCGACCCACAGCTCTGGCTCCACCAGCCGGTGACTGAGTGGAGAGAAGATCCGGGGTTACAGGCGTATTCCAGCAGTTCATTAAAGGTCTACGGGTCACCAATGATACGGCTGAGAGAGGCGTCGCTATGATTTAACGCTTCATTCAGGCTACAAAGAACAAGCAGGAGCTCCAATGGCTCCTGCTGGCAGGCTGTTGAGGACCACCGCAAGAGGATCGCCTCATTCGACAAGCGTTCTCTCGGATCACTCTAGAAAGTGACCGTAGAAAGGATATCGCGGGGAGCAGTGGACATGCCAATTGCTATCAATTCAGGTTGATCACGAAAAATGATGGCAACTGACAGAAATACAATGTCTGCTTCAATTACGTCAGATTATTTCACAGCCTGATATGAAGTTGACACCCGTCAATGCCTGCTTTTGAGCAGGTTTTTTTCACGAACCCCACCCTAGTCTCCCACGATTACTCTTCCTCTCCCTCCCAAGTAGCGATCTGCGGAGACGTGTTTTGTTAACATTTTCATTCTTCGAGGGTGGGGGTGGTTGCAGGAGGTTTGGGGGAGTGTAACGGAGATTTTCGAGGGGAGGGGGTGATACAAGGGGTTCAGGGCTCGGAGCCTTCCTCATCATTGCAATTAACATACCCCGAGTATGTAGCTGCTAAAGGCATTTTTGTATTTCGGGGTGGGGAGCTTGGCCCTCTAACCCTCCCCCTTGTTTCCACCGATGTCCCCTCATCTGAACAATTCCCATCTCAACATTACTATTAATCATCATTTGCCATAATAAGCCCGAAAAACCATGCACCATGCCTAGGAACACTAGTAACCACCGCGGTAAAACGGTGCGCTATGACTTACATAGGGCTGAATGGAACGGCAAAACGTCCCAACTTCAAGCCGTTTGCGGAACCCCTAGATCACCTCAAATGCTGATAAAAATGGTATCATTGAACTCGCAATCCTTTGGAGAACCATATTAGCCCTGAGCCTGTATACTTCTCCACAAAAGTTGCAATAGAACAACTCTAGCGTAGACGGATAATTGTCGAATAAATTTTCAGCGCGTGAGTGAAAAATTTGTTTACAAAAATGGTACGAATGGTAACCTGAGCTACAGCCTCCAGCCTCACAATGTAACGTATCTAGAAAGAAATAAACCTAGAAGGTAGTGAGCGGAGCATTAAGGCCAAGACCGTAAAAAGCGGTAGATGGTTGAAATTTGCTGGGTGTGCACCTCCATCCAGCACGCTAGAACACTGAAGAGTGCTGAGTACTTGAGTACTGATCCATTTTGACAGAAGATTACAGGTCGAAATTATAATGGTAACTTCAACAGATATCTAGGAGGTGACTTCTTCGTCCACAGAACAGTTTGAAACTGGTTTTGGGAGGCCGGGGAGGGAGACACGTCGCAGGTAAGGACCATGGGGTTCGCGTTAACCTTAGCCCAAAAGCGTTTGATTTTGATCACTGATATTTATTCCACACACAGGAGTTCCGCAGAAACAGATGAGTAGCTCTGAGTGCCAGGAAGGCAAGTCACGGCGTTCACCCGAATATGCAACGGAGCACTCACCAGTGCACACAACGGGGTGAACCGGGGCAATCACCAGAACGTTCAACGGAGTGGACCGCGGCGTTCACCAGGACATACAACGGGGCACTCACCAGTGCACACAACGGGTAGGAACAGAGGCATTCACCGGAACATACCAAGGGCGCTCACCAGAACATACAACGGGACGCTCACCAGTGGACATAGACGGTGCTGGGTCGGCTCAGCGCCGTCTCGATGAAGTTGTGTGCGGCATCAAAGTGCGACAGCAGGTCAGCGTCGTACACGTCATCCACTGTCGGCGAAAGGCGATCTGTCGCAGCAACTGCGAGGGCCTGCACGGCTCAGCAATGCGCAGCAAAGAATGGTTGGAAACTTCTAGTAAGTGGCTTATTCCATATTTGAGCCAAGGCATTTTTTAACCCTTGCCCCGGTGGCGGGTACGAGCCACCTTCGTCCTGGTGGGGGGGCTAAAAAAGACCCCCACGATCTCAAAAACTAAGAGAGCTAGAAAAAAGCGCAACACGGCAATCGAAAGCTCTTCAAAAATGATATGGAAAATACTTAAGTCATTTTTCTTGTCAGGTCAATATCAAGGTCACCAGAGGTCAAAGTAGGTCAAAATCGCTAATATGAGGTTTACTAAGAAAACCTCATATATCTCAGAAACTATGATAGCTAGAAACATTTTTCAACACCATTCGAAAGCTCTTGAGTTGCTCTTTCATTACAGTGGCATTCATTTTCGTGTCCAGTCAAAGCCTAGGGAGTTACAGGTCACTGAATATTGGGCATATTCTTGGGAATGTCCATAGCCACTCATGCATAAGGGCGTTTCCTTTTTCACTAATAACTTCCAAAGCAAACAAGATACAGCCATAGTTGATGCACCATTGCAATCCTCTCGTCAATACGAATCGTATGATACATAATATTGCTATGCCAGGTCAAATTTAAGAATTTCACCTGACCCAGGTCAACGGTCTGACCCAACTTGACCTGGCATAGTCATGATGTACATAATTTGACTTGCAGTGACTATACAAACACTTATGTGACAAAATAAAAGTTATATCTTAGTTTATTCAAATTTATAGAGTAAAACACCAAAAAATGCTTATTTGACCTAAGGTGACCTTTTAAAAGTCACAAGTCAAAATTTTTGGCATATACTTCAGAAATGGGCTAAGAGCAAGTCGTAACCGATGTTTGAAGTTGATTCCATCCATACTTACTGAGAAAAGCTCATTTCGTGATTTTCCCCATGTACTGACAATGGGGAGGTCATCTGCGGTCCCACGGAAGAAAAGCGTAAGTCACAATTTTTCTATTTTTAGATTTTTTGTACCATTTGATGCAGAAAGACAAGCTGCATCTACTTATCAAATTATTTGACAAAATTCCCTTATTTATTTTTAGTTATATCATCTTTTCAATTCGGTCCTAGCGCTCCACCAATGTTAAGCAAAACGGAAAAGGCGCTCTCCTGTAAAATACTCCAAATGCGACATACGCTTTTCTTCAGTTGGATAGCAGTCATGCTCTGCACCTGACCTTAGGTCACCAATATAAAAAATCCCGGAACAAATGTTGTAGCTCCTGGTGGACCCAATATGTGGTATGAGTTTCAACTTGATCGATTAACCATTCTTTTAGTTATGCGGTCCTAAGCATTTTTGAGGTGAGGTCACTTCACCTGGCCTGGTGACCTGACCTGATATGACCTTGAGCTAAAATTTTCAAGAAATATGTAAAAGGGATGAAGGAACAGCTAGACCAGGATTGGCGCCGCCGTTTTTGGTCGCTTTGGAAAAACCCGAGGGGGTCTAAAAAGACCCCCACCCGGGCGAAGGTTAAGGGGGTGTGGAACCAGTGTCCCAAAACTGGTTTGCGCTAAGATGCTGAGTATAAAACTCAAACATATCACATCTGCACATTGACATGATCTGGTAACATTTTGTCATATATTAAACCAATTTGTTTGCTCCACAAATAAGTACAAATGAAAATGCTGCATTTCTAGCTAAAAGAAGGACCTATTGAGACGCTAAAAAGTTGTTTATTCCCTTAAAGGTTTACTTTGGAGGTAGCTTTGTGTAAATTTTATGATGGAATTAGCAACTGTATTCTATATCAGCGTCAAGAGCGTCACCACAATGTTTTTTTCTTTCTATGGGGACAAAATTTCGCCCTGGTAATGTCCAGAGCTGGCGTCAGAAAGCAAAAAAGTCTTTTGACATTGAATTAACAAACAATATCGAAACTGTACACAAATTTGATGAGGAAAACTGCATAATTTGGCGTAAATAACCGATACCTACCTTGACATCACTAGCATACCTAGACTATAGCACAACGGGGGAAAACGTTGGTAATTCCATATGGACAACTTTATTCCAAAATGTCCCTCTCGTATTTGAAGTTTTTGCTTCCCGCTCTCCCCACCCCCCATAAATGGTGGGGCAGATTCACATTTAACACCGCATTGGGCAGCTCCAGAAATATCCCCTACCCCCACTGATTTTTCCTTAAAAGTACCCTGATTTGAGCTGGTCATGTTGGTGGAAAACTTATTTGAATGAGCAAATAATGTGCATGGCTTGACATTCCTCCAGATAATGTATTACTTTTGGTCATTCAATTCAACAAATTCCAATAGAATGTACAGCATTGGGCATGTGCTAAGCTCATTTTCCATGTGAGGACATCCAAGTCTTCTTAAATATATTACAACAGCTTTGACAAATGCAAAATTAAAGATACTTACCTTGAATGAACATATGGGCCTGTATCATGCTTAATTCTTCTTTCAGATCCTCACTCTCGACAGTGAGAACCGAAATACCATATTTATGGGGCTGCTTCATGAAACTTGAGAGGCCCATTCTGCTCCCTAGAAAACGTATAACGTGTCAAACTTACATACTCGTTAAGGATATCAAATGCATCACCAAAATTTTGCGGAATCTTACCAAGACATTTGTGTGTGTAAGAATTGACAATCGGAACAGACACAGCTATAGAATTTATATATATATAAAAAAAAAAATAAAAATAACATAGACGTATAGACAAATACAAATAAAAAATCGAACAAAAAATCGAAGTACACACAAGAATCCACTTCTTTGTGTCAAACATAAGAAAAAAGTAGTTGGAATAGGATCTTACAAGAAAGCAAACTTACCTAGGAATACATTGGCTTCAAGTTCATCAAAATCCATACTTCGTTGTGTACACAGCACCTGCCACAAAAGCACATGCAATGAATGTTCCATTAAAAGCTTTGTTTATAATAATAATTTGTGGGTTTTAAACAAAATCGGAAACATTATAATGGGATTTTAAATAAGATGGCCAGATGACAAAACATACCGGAAAATCTCGGGGCTTGATATTTGTTATCTCAAGTACCATTTGCGGAGAACCAGCGTGAATTTTGAGCACGTATCGACCCCCATCCACCCCAAACTCCCCTGCTCCAGTCTACACGTCCGCTGACGGCCCTTAAGTCCATAGAAAGGCAGCGTTTAGAATATGATACCTGTGCACTCAGAAAGCAGTATGCTTATGAAACAGTTTTTTTCACAACCGGTGACATACTTCTTGAAAAAGGAAACATGAAGTCAGAGATTATTCGGCAATGCTACGCGGCGACTAGTAGCTCACTTCTTCACGTGCTATAAAGGTGCAATATTCCTTTTAATGACGCCACAACCACCCAAGCTAAAGGGAGGAAAAGTAATACTCTACAGACCGCGACCCGAGGTCTTTCCTTAATCTATGGAGCCCTGAATTGGATGGAACTGGCACAATTTCTGAAACACTATGGGAGACTCAAAACCAAGGAATACCTGCCTTTTTCAACAACTAGTTTCTCTAACAAAGTCACACACAACTATGCAGGCTAGTCTGCAAAATGTTACAGACTTCAACAATACTTAATTGAGCCAGCCCTTTAGTATACCTTCTGATTTGGGACAACCTAATCATTATTTGGAGCTGATTCGTATGTAAACCTGGCCAATGCTAGGATTCGAACCGCGACCCTTTTTATGTAGAATAATATGTATAAGAACCGTGTCAGAGCCAGGATTAAACTCACATACCTTTCCACGACCATTCATGTCTAAGTTATCATAAAAACGGTGTTAGCGCCGGAATTCGATCCACGGGCCTTTCATGACCAATGATTTCTATACAAAATATGCCAGAATTGAGACTTGAAATGACAGACATTTCCATGAACAGTCAAAATATAAGAACTGTTAACCCTGATACTGTATGAGATACTGTATGTATATGCATGCTGATATATATATATATATATATATATATATATATATATATATATATATATAGATGCCCAAAACTTATAAATAAGTCTCTTTTTCACCGACCGGTTTCAGTTTATTTAATTTTTTAAACTGTATAAATAGGAACTTTGTTTCATAAGTGCCAATGATCTGAACTCGATTATCCTGCCAAGTGATAATGCATGATTGTATGTAGTTTGCCGTGAACCGTGTTTATACGCGTCTAATTGGCACAGCTTAAACGGAAGTGGTTCTTTACATAAAAAGCTCATGCCAAACTAGATTTTTCAAGTGCAATATTTGTACCCCAGAGCTCATTTGAATTTTGAACACCTTGAAAATAGTTTAATTAAATAAACTGAAACAGGTTGGTGAAAAATATACTTATTTATCAGTTTTGAACAATTTATATATAATTTAAACCATGAAAACAAGAACCTTATTAATTCTATCGTAAAAACTAACAAAATATTATCAAAAACAGCAGAAGTCAGAAAAGGTAATTTGGTTCCCCAACGCACACCAGTTGATGCCTCAAGATGAACGTTCCCCAGAGGCAATTATCTGGCAATTATAGCTTGTGGAGCAGAAATCTGGGCACACGGACTTTAATTGCCACATTCAAGTAATAAAAGTTTAGTATTTATTAGGGCATATTGTTCAAAATTAGTTCAGATGGTCTTCAGGCCATATATTTTTTCAGGTGTAAGAAAATCCAAAATTGTTTAACACTTTTACATTATTCAGGGTCAAAATATTTTTCTCTATATACATATTCTTATTTAACATGGGACACTGATTCTAACAAACAAAAGAAATTTAAAATCTGTTGGCAATTTCAAAAGTTATGGCTTATGGGCATATAAATGTTCGACACACTCGTAAAGGTCTTCATGTGTAACCCAATAGCTCTCATAGTTTAAGCTCAATTGCTTTCAAAATTTGTATTGATATGTTTTCTGACATTTTCATTCAAAATCTGTGCATGAAATCTAAATTTGATCTGAAATCTAAAAATCAAAAAGAAAATTTGACCATATATTTTTTCAAAATTTCGTTCTGATCCAATAATTTCCACGGCAGTCTAAAACAAATTGAACCCCCAAAAAATTTGAAATCCCGTAATAATTCTAAAAATTATACATAGATAAAATGTGTCATCCCGACAAGAGTAAGAGCGAATCATAATTTTTTAAAATCATATAGTTCAATTGCAAAGTTCATTTTATTTTTCCAAATCATATAACTAAACTGGCTGGTTTAAAAGTTTGCAAGTTTAAGCTTCATAATGAATGGTGAGTGAAAGACCACAGAAAATTTTAATGTACAGGCACTTCTTACCCACAGCATGACATACTGACTGTAAGTTACAACTGTGCCCATTCAAACACTTAAGCTATCAAAGCAAACTTGAGTTTTACTTGCAAGAAGGTAGGTAGGTACCTAAAGTGCTTACCTTGCTTACCTTGGGATGTTACCAAATGTCTAATAGGGAAATAATTTTATCATGCTCCCCCTGTCACCAATTTTGAGCTTTGGTCAGTCAATACCTACCCAGCTGAAAGTCCACTCTAGGCCCCACTTTTTAAAGGTTCTGGAAAAATAAGAGGAATTATATGAAACCAGTATGGACCGAGTGCTGTGTGTGGGCGCACCAAATATGCGTCCCCAACCAGTCCCAATTACCTTACTCTTTTACTACCAAGGCCATAATAAAAATTATTCACCACAAGGTTCAAATCCCCAACAAAAACAATACAGTCCACACATCCACATCCTAAGGAACTATGTAGACGGGTCCGGCACACTTTTTCATGCAAGTTAAATAACGGACCCTCCGGGCATGTGACGTCATCAAAAGAAGCGTATCGCTCCAAATTAGCAAGCCGAGATAGCGATGAGCTTCTGAAAACCTCGGCGAGAATGGCGCTCGTATTTCAATCATTGAAGGGACACTACCCACCGCAAAGAAGGAACTTTTAAACATACTAATTTCTTGTGGATTTAGAGCCAAACATATTAAGCAGCTTCATATTATCATTACATAAACAAATCAACATAAAGTATGAACTATAACTGCAGGAAATCCTTACCTACTATCAGGAAAAATGGGCCACAATTATGACAATGCTCTCTGGGGAAACATTTGCATGTCAAACCCTTAAAAGGTAATAAGCTATACTTTGATCCAAATTTAAGCTGTATCACACCTCCCTTCTGTCCATCCATAAACATTCAATCAATAAGCATACCTAAGTTTTATCAGGGAAGGTCAGGACACAAATAGGTACCTTCAAGAGCCTTGATATCAAATCACCAAAGCACAGGAACAATTTGACATTTTTTGCCATTGGTCGCGCACCTAGTTGAGAGAGAGAGAGGGGCAGAGGGTTGGTTTTGATGGGTTGCGCGATTTGGGAGGATGATTTGGAATAAGACATGAGGGTGCCAGAGGTGATCCTGTTAGACTCCCTATACTGTCGAAATCATTTAACTAACGCACATAATCACGAGGTAATTTAGTAAGCGATAATAATTTCTTTTATTTTAGCCTTGAGAGTGGTGCATGTCTCGAAAATCACTAAGCAGAGTCATTTACAAACTAAACCTCGGATCCTAATATCTGAGTGTACAATCTAATCGATCAGACTACAGTTTAACCTAAGCCTAACCTAACCTTGGCCCCCATCCACAGACCAAACAGCATGAGCTTGCCGAATGCGGCGCAATCCACACCGCATCCACTGGCGTTGCCGATGGCACCACCAGGGAGAGCAGCGCGGATCACAACCCACGCTGCAACGTCTACGAAACGGGGCCCATATCAAATACATGTAACGGAAGAGGATACAGAATATAAATGTTGAGAAAATCCTGAATAAATCGATTAATAATCGTCAATATATAGCTTCTTCACAACTAGCTTGAAAAACGTTTTCGAAAGAGGTACATCGTCTATATTTCTGATTTTAGTTGCCACGGTTCTATTCCAAATCCTTGGGGCAGATACAAAGAGGGAAAATTTCCGATACATTGTACGAACAGATGGTACTCTAAAGTGTTGCATTTGTCTGGCGTTTCGTTGGTTGGGATCAAATTCAATTCTATACAGACGAGAGCCCAGTGGCCGGGGTAGTTGATTGCAGAGAAATTTGTGCATTAATTTGAGCTGTGTAAATTCGACAAGGTGATGGAGTTTCAAAATACCGTATTTTTGAAGATTGGGTTTGTGTGGGCCAGCCGATCTGCTCCATCAATTACTCTCACGATTCTTTTTTGCAGAGTGACTAGTTTTCTAAGCTTATAATCATATGTAGAACCCCAAAGCTGAATACAATATGTTAGGAACGGTAGGATAAGTGAGTTATATAGGAGGTGAATAAGGCACGAATTTAGAATATATCTGTTCCTCTGAATAATGCCGATGGTTCTAGATATGGAGTTTTCTAGGCTTTTGATCTGTGTCTTCCACCTCAAATCCTCATCAATAAGTATGCCAAGATATTTGGTTGAAAATTTCCTTTCGAGGGGAGCATCACCTATCTTTACTTGTAAGTCTAAATTTTGTCATGGGAGAAAAGCTGGAACGTAGACTTGCTGGCATTGAGGGTTAACCGGTTGCAATTTAGCCATTTACAGATGGATGAGATACTATGGTCGATGTTGCGTTGAAGGGAGTCCAGTGAATCCGACGTGAACAAGAGTGCCGTATCATCCGCAAATAAGTAGAATGAGGGAATCGTAGAACTTTTGTGTATATCATTAATATATAAGAGAAAGAGTAAGGGGCCCAGGACCGAGCCCTGGGGGACACCCATTGTAATTGATTTAGGAATTGTGGATTTATATGAATTGAATTTGACATTTTGGCTACGATTACAGAGGTAAGATTCAAACAATTTTAGGGGAACATTTTGGATACCATACATTTTTAGTTTTTGAATGAGAATTCCATGATTAACCGTATCGAATGCCTTGCGGAAATCGAGGTAAATAGATGCACAAATTTTCTTACAAGCCAGCGCGGAGGTTATTTCTTCATAGAGTAGGGCAATTGGCATAAACGTACTGTGATTTTTGCGGAAGCCGAATTGGTGATCAAAAATTATGTTATTTTCCGTAAGAAATTCGATAACCTGGCCATAAACTAATTTTTCTAGTACCTTTGAGAGACTTGGGAGGAGGGAGATCGGTCTATAGTTATTAGGACTCAAAGGGTTACCATTTTTGTGGATTGGGACCACAAGTGCATCTTTGAACTGATTTGGAAATGTTCCGGACAGGAGACATAAATTGAATACATGAGTAAGATGCGGTGAAATATTGGGACAGATAAGTTTAAGTATTTTTGGACGAGATGCCATCTGTCCCACTGCCAGTACTTTTTAAGGACAAAATTACAGAGCAAATTGTTTCATTATTGACGGGGTGGAACTCAAAAGGGCGTCCCCTATAGGGCTCCACAAACTGTAGCGGATCCCAGGTGGAGGGTGGAAGAGCATCATTTAAAGAGCTACCGATAGTTGCGAAAAAGTCGTTGAAGTGATTAGCAATTTGGTATTGATCCGATACCAATTTGTCATTAATTTCAAATTGTTCAGGGAGATCTTTGCTGCGTTTAGATTTGTGGGTAAGGTCTAGTAATGTGCCGAACAGTTTCCTAGGGTTTGATTGGTTTTCCTCTAATTTTCTTTGGTAATACAATTTTTTGGCAGTCCTAATAGAGCTGACCAAGATATTGCGATATGTCTTGTATATCACTTCATCCTCACGTTTTCCTGTTTTGATGTACTTATGGTAAAGGTCATTCTTTTTATTGATGGATTCTAAAAGGCTAAATGATATCCATGGTTGTTTTGGCATGTGTCTCCTACCCAATTTTGTTATAGATAGCTTTTTTATTTCCTCTGCCAATGTTGAATGGATGAGGCTGGCAGCCATTACTGGATCGTGAATATCGAAAATATTTGCTAGCTTGTTGGTGAGGTTTACCTTCAAGGTATCAATTTTTCTTAAGTCAAATGAGAAATTAGAGCTAGGTTTGGAGGTTGGAGGTTTCGTTGCAGATTGCAGACTCAAGATAATCGGGAGATGGTCGCTAATATCGGACGTAAGAACTGATGAAGAGTGTATGAGGGAAACATCGTTTGTGAAAAAATTGTCAATGAGTGTCTTAGAGAATGTAGTTACCCTGGTAGGAATCGAAATACACGGAAACTTTTGCAGTTGCCATGTGGCTTACAGATTGTTTTTGGCTGTTTATTAAGAATTATGCGAGTTGATACACTGGATGAAGGAACTGACAATTAATGTTTTACATACCTAGGTAGTTCTCTAAAAACAATAATAAGGTAAAATACCACCTTACTTCCTTCCTTTTTTTATACTTCGGCAGAGGAAATTCCATCCGCCGGAGAGAGAACTTTACAGGCACCCAGTGATTTAGAGGGTCAATGAGGCCCAGGCCTAAACGGGGTGACGACTGGGTCCCTTTCAAGCCAAATGCACACCGAATTTTGGGCCAAAATCGCGACGCGGAGTATAGTCTAACTGATGGTGTGCATTTGGGTGTGGCTTATAACGTCGGCCTTGCGTCCCCGGGGGGCCCCAAGACCTGCAGCGGTTGCTACAGGCCCCCCCAATGGTTCTGGGGCCACACACTCGGGTAGCGCTTGCACGACTGGGGTAGTGTTGAGTTGTGATGAGGTGAGTGATGGGTTTGAGTGTGTTAGTTTGGAATCGTCAGAGTAATACTAATTACCTGGAAAACCCGAAGGTAAAAACCAGGCGCAATCCTAGCCCAGGGTAAAACCTGACGCTTTTGCCAAACTGTGAGGAAACCCCTTAGTTTATATAAATAACTCTAATCGTGTTTTCTGTAGGAATTGAAATACGTGGTCTTCTTCCCAACCACTCAACACACACAAACAATAGGTCAGTCTGGGACATGCTACTACACTGCCGACTCCAACTGCCAAAACTCAAAATCTGAACCATTGCAGCAACTGCTTAGCTTTTCAGTATGACAATAGATGACTACCTTTTCTACAAATTTGTATCTTTTGGTGAGGTTTCGTTCTCTAGAAACTGTTTTATTAGACTTTTGTTAACCGAAAGTAGGGTCGGTTACTGCCAGAACTAGGTGCCAAAACTCAACTCACGAAAGAATGTAACAATCGCTTAGAAAATCTTTATGCCGACCTAAAAATAGTAATGCTTAAAATTTGTACCTTTTCACTATGTTTCTTTCCATGGAAGCTGTAAAATTGTAGGTTAAAATTACACTACTTTTATTACGGCGGAATAATTTTCTGTTGCTCCTGGTGTTCATGCCCGGAACCGAAGGCTGCATACCAGATCAGAAATAACCCAACATTCTTCCCCATATCCCAAGATATCAATAATTCCCCATACCAGGAGCAGGGGTGTTCTTAAAACGTTGTCAACACAACAGAGAACGACAGCGCATAGGCGGATTCAGGATTTCCGACGGGGGCACCATCCGGAACAGGGGGCACCACTTTTGACCGGCAAAACCTATCAGGGGAGCACAAAATCTTATTGGTGGGTGCTGATTTTCGCAACCGGAGCGGGGATGGGAAGCTATATTTCAGGGGGGCGACTATAGACCTTACAGGGGGTGCTGAGGGCTGATCGGGGAGGGCGCGGGACCTCTGCCCCCTGGATTCGCCTGTGCGACAGAGGCGTGCTAAGACTGCTGGAAAGGGGTGCAGTTGGAAAAGGCGTTCAAAAGAGACTGCTGGGAAGGAGATGTATTCTACAGAGGCGTGCTCGAAGGTTAGGAAAAGGGTACAGTTGGCAAAAGCGTGTCCAGGAGACTGCTAGTAGGAACATGTAATGCAGACAGGCGTGCTCAGAGTGCTAAAAAAGATATAAAGTACAAAAAGCGATCTCAGAGTGTTGGAAAAGAGTGCATTGTACAGAGGTGGTCTCAGACTGTTAGGAAGGGGTTCAAGTGGAAAAGGCGTCTCCAGAAGACTGCTGGTGGGGATGATTTATTCAGCGGCGTGTTCAGAAAGCTGGGAAGAGGTGCAATTGCCAAAGACGTGTCCAGATCAGTTCCGTAGCCAGAGGAGTCGTTGGGGACCACGGACCCCCTTGGGCAGATCTTGTGCACTGGAAAACACGAGCATTGAACTGGACGGCCCCTGAGCTTGGTCGCACGGGACCCCCGACCTTAGTCTCAGAGGGCCCCCGGGCTTGATCTCAGGAGCCCCGCAGCTTAGTGTACCACTGCCCTCCGAGCTCAATCTCGGGGACCCCCGAGCTTATTGTCAGGTTGCCCTCCAAACTTAATCTCGGGGACCCCGAGCTTGGTCTCAGTGGTCCTTGGTTGGTCTCGGGGAGTTCCCCGAGCCTGGTCTCAGGGGTACTCCGGTATCGAGGGCTCCCAAGTATCGAACATTGACCTTGGGGCCAACTGAGCTTGGTCTCAGGGGGCCCCGAGTTGGTCTCAGGTGCCCCCCGAGCTTTGTTTCAGGAAACCCCCGAGCTTGGTTTCAGTGGACCCCCAAAACTTTGTCTCAGAGGACCCCCAAGCTTGGTGTCAGTGGCCTGAGCTTGGTCTCAGTGGGCTCCATGAGCGTGGTCTCAGGGGCACCTCGATCATCGGTATCAAGGGCTCCGGATTATCGAACATTGATATCGGGGGCACCTGAGCGTGGTCTCAGGGGCCCTGAGTGGGTCTCAGGAGCCTAAACATGGTCCCAGGGGCCCCAATTGGGCCCCCTGGGATCTTAGTCTTAAGATGTTAAGAAGGTCCGTGAGACCAATCTTAAGATTGGTCCCACGGGCCTTTTTGATCTTGGTCTCACGGTCTTTCGGTCTTGGTCTCAGGGCCCCCAAGCTTGGTGTCAGGGGACCCTGAACTTAGTTGCAGGGGACCCCCGAGCTTGGTCTCAGAGGATCCCCAAAATTAGTCTCAGAGGACCCCCAAGCTTGGTCTTAGTGGCCTGAGCTTGGTCTCAGTGGGCTCTACGAGCTTGGTTTCAGGGGACCCCCGAGCTTTGTTTCAGGAAACCCCCGAACTTGGTCCCAGGGGACCCCCGAGCTTGGTTTCAGTGGCCCGAACTTGGCCTCAGGGGCTCCCCGAGCTTAGTGTCAGGGGCCCTCGATCATCGCTATCGAGGGCTCCGGATTATCGAACATTGATCTTGGGGCCCCCTGATCTTGGTCTCAGAAGCCCCCGAGCTTAGTCTCAGGGGCCCCCCAGCCTGGTCTCAGGGGACCCCCGAGCTTGTCCTCCGGTGGTCTGAGCTTGGTCTCAGGGGGCTTCACAAGCTTGGTCTTAAGGGGCTCTCGATCATCGATATCAAGGGCTCTGGATTATCGAACATTGATCTCCGGGGCCCTGAACTTGGTCTCAGCGGGGCCCTGAGTTGGTCTCAGGGGCCCCGAGCTTGGTCTCAGGGGCCCCAAACTTGGTCCCACGGGCCTTTTGATCTTGGTCTCACGGTCTTTCGGTCTTGGTATCAGTGGTTCCCCGAGCTTGGTCTCAGGGCCCCCGAGCTTGGTCTCAGAGGACCCCCAAAACTTAGTCTCAGAGGACCGCCAAGCTTGGTGTCAGTGGCCTGAGCTTGGTCTCAGTGGGCTCCACGAGCGTGGTCTCAGGGGCACCTCGATCATCGGTATCAAGGGCTCCGGATTATCGAGCATTGATCTCGGGGGCCCTAACCTTGGTCTCAGGGGGCCCTGAGTTGTTCTCAGGGGCCCCGGCTTGGTCTCAGGGCCCCAAAAACTTGGTCCCATGGGCCTTTCGATATTGGTCTCAAGGACATTTCGGTCTTGGTTTCAGGAGGAATTTGAGCTTGGTCTCAGGGGCCCACGAGCCTGGTCTCTGGGGACCCCGAGCTTGTCCTCAATGGCATGGGCTTGGTCTCAAAGGGCTCTACAAGCTTGGTCTCAGGGACCCTCGATCATCGATATCAAGGGCTCCGGATTATCAAACATTGATATCGGGGCCCCCTGAGCCTGGTCTCAGGCGCCCCGAGTTAGTCTCAGGCGCCCGAGCTTGGTCTCAGGGGCCCCGAGTTGGTTTCAGGGGCCCGAGCTTGGTCTCAGGGCCCCAAACTTGGTCCCACGGGCCTTTTGATCTTGGTCCCACGAGCCTTTCGATCTTGGTCTCAGGGGGCCCCTGAGCTTGGTCTCAGGGGCCTCAAGTTGATTTCAGGGGCCCGAGCTTGGTTTCAGGGCCCCAAACTTGGTCCCATGGGCCTTTCGATCTTGGTCTCACGGGCCTTTTGGTCTTGGTCTCATGGGCTCCCGAGCTTGGTCTCAGGGGGGCCCAGAGCTTGGTCTCAGGGTCCCCCTCGAGCTTGGTCTCAGGGATTCCGAGCTGGTCTCAGGGGCCGAGCTTGACCTCGGGGCCCCAAACTTGGTCCCACGGGCCTTTTGATCCTGGTCCCATGGGCCTTTCGATATTGGTCTCCGGGCCCGTTTGTCTTGGTCTCATGGGCTCCCGAGCTTGGTCTCAGGGGGGCCCTGAGCTTGGTCTCAGGGGCCCTCCGAGATTCATCTCAGGGGTTCCCCGAACTTGGTGTCAGGGATCCTCCGAACTTGGTTTCAGGGCCCTTCCCTCCGGACTTTGTCTCAGGGGCCCCGAGCTTGGTCCCCCGAGCATCGGTAGCGATGGCACTGGAGTGCCGAACATTGATCTCAAGGGGGGGCAATATTGATATCGGAGTACCCCCAACTATCGATATCGATGGCCTCACGAGTGAGGAACGCGCATTGGCCTCACAGAATGTTGTGTTTGGTCTCAGGAGCCCCAGGCTTCAGGGCCCCCAAGCATCGGTATCGAGGGGCTCCAGAGCACAGAGCATCAGTCTCGAGGGGCTCCGAATATTTATCTGGGGAGCCCCCGAACATGGGTGTCGAGTTACTCCTGAGGTAAGCGCGAGCACGACCCTAAGGGTGTCCCCGAGCCTGATCTAAGTGGGACCCTGAGCTTGGTCTTAGGAGCCCCCGTGCATTACTATCAAGGGCCTCAGTAGTATTGGTCTCGGTGGGGGGGCAAGCAATGATTTCAGGGGCATTCAAATGTTGATCCCGGAGGGCCCTCGAATGTACGGATGCAGTGACATAGCCAAGGGGGTCCTAGGAGTCTGCGGACCCCCTTGGGCTAATTTGAGCCACTGCAAATGATTCTCTGATCACTGTGCCCCTGAGTCAGTCTCAGGGGACCCTGAAGATTCCTTCTCAGGGCGTCTCGAGTCGGCTTTAGGGCCCCCGCCCTGAGAGTCGGTCTCAAGGCCCCCAAAAGTAGATTTCAGGGGGCCTCTGAGAGTTGGTCTCAGGGGGCCCGGAGTGTCGGTCTCAGTGGGCCCTGAGAATCGGTATCAGTGGGGGCCGAGCTAGTCCCAGAGGCCCCAGAGAATGGTTCTCAGGGCCCGCGAAAGTCTATTTCAGCAAGTCCCCTGAGAGTCAGTCTCTAAGAACTTCAAAAGTCGGTCAAGGGGACCCCAAGAGTCAGTTTTAGGGGACTTCTGAGATTTGGTCTCAGGGGTCCCTCCCCACGAGTGTCGGTCTCAGGGGGCCCATAGTCTCACGGGCGTCTCTCTCAGGAGTAAATATTTACTTTCAGGTGGCCCCGAGATTAATCTGAGGGCCCGAGAGATAGTCTCACTTGATGCGCAGAGTGCTGGTCTCAGGGGGCCCCCAGGGACAATACTGGAAGCCCTTGAGACTTATCCTCAGGCTGTGCCCCCATTTTTGTATAAGGGGCCCCGAGAGCAAATCTCAGGGAGCACCCAAAAGTTAGTCTCAGGTTGCCTCCGAGAGTCAGTCTCAGCGACATCCGGAAGTTAGTCTTGGGGTTCAGAAACCTCTGAGACCAGGCCGTGGAACCCCTGAGACCAAACTCGGGGGCTCTGAGACCAAGCTCGGGGAACCCCTGATACCAAGACCGAAAGGCCGTGAGACCAATAAAAGGCCGTGGGACCAAGATCAAAAGTTCCCGGGGCACCAAGTTTGAAGCCCCTGAGACCAAGCTCGGGGCCCCTGAGACCAAGCTCAGGGGCTCCCGAAATCAATGTTCGATAATCCGGAGACCTTGATACCGATAAGTGAGGTGCCCCTGAGATCATGCTCGTGGATCACACTGAGGCCAAGCTCAGGCCACTGAGACCAAGCTTGGGGGTCCTCTGAGACCAAGCTCGCGGGTCCCCTGAGACCAAACTCGGGGGCCCTGAGACCAAGCTCGAGGAACCCCTGATACCAAGACCGAAAGACCGTGAGACCAGGATCGAAAAGCCCGTGGGACCAAGATCAAAAGTGCCCGGGGCACCACGTTTGAAGCCCCTGAGACCAAGCTCGAAGGGGGCCCTGAGACCAGGCTCTGGACCCCCTTGAGATCAAGCTCAGGATCCCATGAGACCAAGACCAAAAGGCCCGTGAGACCAAGATCGAAAGGCCCATGGGACCAGTGGCGTAGCCAAGGGGGGTCCTTGGGGTCCGCGGACCCCCCTTGGGCTGATCTTATGCACTGGAAAACACGAGCATTGGTCTCAGGTGCCCCCTTGAGCTTGGCCTCAGGGGCCCTCCGAGCTCGATATCAGGCCCCCGAGGTTGGTCTCAGGGGCCACCGAGCTTGGTCTCAGGGGGCCCCCGAGCTTGGTGTCACGAGGCCCTCCGAGAGTTTGGTACCAGGGGACCCCGAGCTTGGTCTCAGGCCCCCGAGTTTGGTCTCAGGGGCTCCTCGAGCTTGGTCTCAGGTCCCCCAAGCTTGGTCTCAGGGCCCCCAAGGTTTGCATCAGGGGGCCCGAGCTTGGTCTCACGGGCCTTCCGAGCTTGGTCTCAGGGGGCCCCGAGCTTGGTCTCACGGGTCTTTTGATCTTGGTCTTAGGGGCCCCAGAGCTGGTCTCAGGGATCCCCCGAGCATTGGTATCGATGGCTCCGGAGCAGCGAACATTGATCTCGGGAAGTGGGGGGGGAAAAAATATTGATCTCGGGGTGTCCCCGGCTATCGATATCGAGGGGACTTATTAGTGAGGCCCGAGAATTGGCCCTATGGGACCCAGAGTTTGGTCTCAGGGGCCGAGGCTTGGGCTCAGGGTCCCCGAGCATTGGTATCGAGGGGCTCCAGAGTACCGAGCATTAGTCTCGGGGGGCCTTCGAATGTTGATCTGCTCCCCCCCCAAACAACGGTGTCGAGTTACTCCTGAGAAAAGCGCAAGCATAGGCCTAAGGGTGCCCCCGAACCTGATCTAAGTGGAACCCCGAGCTTGGTCTTAGGAGCCCCGTGCATCAGTATCCAGGGGCTCCGGAGTATTGGTATCGGGGGGAAGCAATGATTTCATAATCCCAAAAGGAAAAATAGGTATGCAAGGTTTAAAATAACAATGACAGAGTAATCCAAGGCGATAATTATCTCAGGGGCCTATTGTTTCGGTAATTTGCTCATTTACAACATAGCAAGGGTAAGAAAGTAACTCTGGTGAATTCATCAAGATCTTTCCGCGGAATAGACGGTATATGACGTCCGGAATACACCACCATCCACCATATCACTTGTATTTTTATTCATTTTTTCCATTTCTTTGGAAACTTTCTGATTAAAGAGTTCATTAATTCGACACCCGGAAAAAATTGGTTATCATTTTCCGTAGAAGACCATTTATTCGTACTCAAAACGACTGACCTTCAATGACTTCATAGCTGATTACCAGAGTGAAATGAGGTAAAGTCAGGTTTAACATCATGCACGCAGCAGCATTTGATTTCCGAAATGTGCCACAAAACTGTTATTATAGCCACGCTGTCATATAGGTATGGGCCAGCCTTAATATTTGGTGACCTAAACTTACCAACACTTGGTCGGATCGAGAAAAATCAAACTATAAACAAAATAATAACAAACACTTAAAAATGGATAGAAAAATTTCCGTCGTGTAAATGTTATAATGCCAAAATATTATACGACACATATAGGAGATGGGCCCCGACTACTAAGGGGCCCCCGGCCTGGGGGCCCCCCCGACGGTAGTCGGACCCCCTTGGCAGAATCCTGGCTACGCCACTGCATGGGACCAAGATCAAAAGGCCCGTGGGACCAATCTTGAGGCCCCTGGGACCAAGTTCAGGCCCCTGAGACCAACTCAGGGCCCCTGAGACCAAGGTCAGGGCCCTTGAGATCAATGTTCGATAATCCGGAGCTCTTGATATCGATGATCAAGGCCCCTGAGACCATGCTCGTGGAGCACACTGAGACCCAGCTTGGGGATCCTCTGAGACCAAGCTCGGGGCCCCCTGAGACCAGGATCCAAAGGCCCGTGAGACCAAGATCGAAAGGATCGTGGGACCAAGTTTGGGGCCCTGAGACCAAGCTCAGGCCCCTTAGACCAACTCGGGGCCCCTGAGACCAAGCTCGGGAGCCCATGAGACCCAGATCGAAAGGCCCGTGAGACCAAGATCGAAAGGCCCGTGGGACCAATCTTGGGGCCCCTGGGACCAAGTTCGGGCCCCTGAGACCAACTCAGGGCCCCTGAGACCAAGCTCAGGGGCCCCCGATATCAATGTTCAATAATCCGGAGCCCTTGATACCGATGATCGAGGTGCCCCTGAGACCGCGCTCGTGGAGCCCACTGAGACCAAGCTTGGTGTCCTCTGAGACTAAAGTTTGGGCGTCCTCTGAGACCAAGCTCGGGGGCCCTTGAGACCAAGCTCGGAGGCCCCCTGAAACCAAGACCGAAAAGCCCGTGAGACCACGATCGAAAATCCCGTGGGAACAAGATCAAAAGGCCCGTGGCATCGAGTTTGAAGCCCCTGAGACCAAGCTCGGGGGTCCCCTGAAACCAAGCTCAGGCTGCCCTGATACCAAGTTCAGGAAGTCCCCTGAGACCAAGCTCAGGCCACCCTGAGATCTGGTTCAGGGGGTCCCAGGATCAATGTTCAATACTTCGGAGCCCCCGATACCGACGATCATGGGGCCCCTGAGACCAAGCCCATGGCGCCCCTGACACTAGGCTCAGGCCACTGAGACCAAGCTCGGGGGATACCAAGACCGAAAGGCCATGAGACCAAGATCAAAAGGCCCGTGGGACCAATCTTGTGGCCCCTGAGATCAGGCTCGGGTTCCTGAGACTAACTCGGGGCGCCTGAGACCAAGCTCAGGGGCCCCCCGATATCAATGTTTGATAATCCTGAGCCCTTGATACCGATGATCGAGGGCCCCTGGGACCAAGCTTGTGGAGCCCCCTGAGACCAAGCTCAGGCCGCTGAGGACAAGCCTGTGGAGCCCCCCTGAGACCAAGCTCAGGCCACTGAGGACAAGCTCGGGGGTCCCCTGAGACCAAACTCGTGGAGCCCACTGAGATCAAGCTCAGGCCACTAAGACCAAGCTTGGGGGTCCTCTGAGACTAAGTTTGGGGGTCCTCTGAGACCAAGCTCGGGGGTCCCCTGCAACTAAGTTCGGGGTCCCCTGACACCAAGCTTTGGGGGCCCTGAGACCAAGCTCGGGGGCTCCCTGAGACCAACTCGGGGGCTCCCTGAGACCAAGACCGAAAGACCGTGAGACCAAGATCAAAACGCCCGTGGAACCAATCTTAAGATCGGTCCCACGGGCCTTCTTAACCCTATTTCCGGCAGGGGGGGCTAATATTGCCCCCCCTCAGGTTTTTCAAGAATATCTCCGAAACGGCTTGCGATAGAACTTTGAAACTTCCTGACTTTTCCTAAAACTAGTACAGGCAGGTTTTCTGAAATTGTCAATATTATATATTTACCAGGGGCGGAGGTATGGCTGGGTTTTTGGGGAGGTTCTATCCACAAACCAAGTATTATCGTATGCGATGGGTTCTTTGTAAAAGGAAGCCGTCTCTGCTGATCCTGATACCAGTTATATGGTTTTATTATATCATTTTTTATGTGAGATGATAGTGCATTCACAATTGTCACTATTTGTATTCATCAGGGGCGGTTACAGCAGTTCAAAATGGGGGGAATGTTATCAAGAAGGACTAAACGTTAGTAAGTGAGAAGACTGCTTACAGCCGTGCCAGGGCGAATACAATTGGGTATATGAAAATTCAAAATAGTTATAACCAAATTCTAGATTACCAGAGGCGTGTCCAGTCACTACACATTTTCAAAATGCATATTCCCAGCCAGTATCACCGCCGCGACTCAATATCTTTGTATATTAAAAATGTGTTTCCAATCACCCCCATCCGCCCCCCCCACGACGAGAGTCCTCGATCCGCCTATGTCACCCCCTTTCCCAGAGCTGCCATGGGAGGGTAAAAATTATCAGAAATAAATTTCAACTAGTCGAGGGACTAATATACTCATGCATACCACTCGCATATTGTTGGTATGTATTTTACCCCACTGTTTTACCTTACTGCATCCGCCCCTGATGAGTTTTTCATTTTTTCTTTTTTTATGTGTCAAAGATGCCAAGCAGTATATCGCGGCTTCTAATCCGCGTAACAAAAACTTTTAGGTTGTATATATTTCCCCTCATAGTCCTGGTCCTGGAACTGCCATTGAATTTCGAATTTTTGCGTAACTCGAGTATATGACAATTTTGGGTCAATTATTTGTAAATCTGAACTAGTTTTGTGAAAATCGTACAACAGAGACAAGGGTTATGGAAAATCTAAAAAATACACAAAAATTGTATATTTTGCACGACCTTCTCCTTAAAAATCAAAATTTTGACATTTTCTTTTTTCAAAATAAAGTTTAGCGTCAGGGGAATCTATAGCACTTTGAATTTTCAAAATCGGCCGGTTAGATTACGAGATCTTAGGGGGGCCGATATTGCCCCCTGCCGGAAATAGGGGGTAGCCGGGAGCCTGACGGAAATAGGGTTAAGATCTTAATACTAAGATCCCAGGGGCCCAATTTGGGCCCCTGGGCCAAGTTCAGAACCCTGAGACCAACTCAGGGTCCATAAGACCAAGCTCAGGTGCCCCCGATATCAATGTTCGCTAATCCGGAGCCCTCGATAGCGATGATCGAGGGACCCCTGACACCAAGCTCGGGGAGCCCCTGAGGCCAAGTTCGGGCCACTGAAACCAAGCTCGGTGGTCCCCTGGGACCAAGTTCGGGGGTTTCCTGAAACAAAGCTCGGGGGGCACCTGAGACCAAGCTTGGGATCCCAGAGACCAAGCTCGAGGGACCCCTGACCCCACGTTCGGGGCCCCTGAGACCAAGATCGAAAGGCCCGTGAGATCAAGACCGAAAGGCTGGTGGGACAAAGAAGAAAAGGTCCGTGGGACCAAGCTTGGGCCCCCAGAGACCAGGCTCGGGGTCCCTGAGACCAACTCGGGGCCCCCTGAGACTAAGCTCAGTTGGCCCAAGATCAATGTTTTATACTTCGGAGCCCTCGATACCGGAGTACCCCTGAGACCAGGCTCGGGGAACTCCCCGAGACCAACCAAGGGCCACAGACCAAGCTCGGGGACCCCGAGATCAAGTTTGGAGGGCAATCTGACATTAAGCTCGGGGGTCCCCGAGATTAAGCTCGGAGGGCAGTCGTACACTAAGCTCCGGGGCCCCTGAGATCAAGCCCAGGGGCCCTCTGAAACTAAGTTCGGGGGTCCCGTGCGACCAAGCTCAGGGGCCGTCCAGTTCAATGCTCGTGTTTTCCAGTGCACAAGATCTGCCCAAGGGGGTCCGTGGTCCCCAACGACTCCTCTGGCTACGCCACTGATCTGGACACGTCTTTGCCAATTGCACCTCTTCCCAGCTTTCTGAACACGCCGCTGAATAAATCATCCCCACCAGCAGTCTTTTGGAGACGCCTTTTCCACTTTCAACCCCTTCCGAACAATCTGAGACCACTCTGTACAATGTACTCTTTTCCAACACTCTGAGATCGCTTTTGTACTATATATCTTTTTTTAGCACTCTGAGCACGCCTGTCTGCATTACATGCTCCTACTAGCAGTCTCCTGGACACGCCTTTGCCAACTGTACCCTTTTCCTAACCTTCTGAGCACGCCTCTGTAGAATACATCTCGTTGCCAGCAGTCTCGTTTGAACGCCTTTTCCAACTGCACCCCTTTCCAGCAGTCTTAACACGCCTCTGTCGCATAGGCGAATCCAGGGGGCAGAGGTCCCGCGCCCTCCCCCGATCAGCCCTCGGCGCCCCCTGCAAGGTCTATGTTGCCCCCCTGAAATGTAGCTTCCCATCCCCGCTCCGGTTGCGAAAATCAGCACCCACCAATAAGATTTTGTGCTCACCTGATAGGTTTTGCCGGTCAAAAGTGGTGTCCCCTGTTCCGGATGGCGCCCCCTTGCCCGAAGTCCTGAATCCGCCTATGCGCTGTCGTTGTTTCGTGTGTTCACAACGTTTTAAGTGCGCCCCTGGTCCTGGTATGGGGAATTATTGATATCTTGGGATATGGGGAAGAATGCTGGGTTACTTCTGATCTGGTATGCAATTTTCGGTTCCGGGCATGAACACCAAGAGCAACAGAAAGTATTCCGCTGGAATAAAAGTAGTGAGGTTTTTACCTATGATTTTACAGTTGTCCTGGAAAGGAACATCGTGAAAAGCTACAAATTTTAAAAATGACTATTTTTAGCTCGGTATATAGCTTTTCTAAGCGATTGTTGTATTTATTCACGAGTTGAGTTTTGGCACCCAGCTCTGGTAGTCATAGATGCTACTTCCGGTTGACAAAAAGTCTAATAAAACAGTTTCTAGTGAACGAAACTTCACCAAAAGATACAAATCTGTAGAAAAGGAAGACATATATTTCAAGACGAAAAAGCTAAGTAGTTGTTGCAATTGTTCGGATTTTGAGTTTTGGCATTAGCATGAACACTAACGGCACCAAAAATTATTCCGCCGTAATAAAAGTAGTGTAATTTTAACCTACAATTTTACAGCTGCCATGGAAAGAAACATGATGAAAAGGTACAAATTTTAAGCATTACTATTTCTAGGTCGGCATAAAGATTTTCTAAGCGATTGTTACATTCTTTCGTGAGTTGAGTTTTGGCACCTAGTTCTGGCAGTAACCGACCCTACTTCCGGTTAACAAAAAGTCTAATAAAACAGTTTCTAGTGAACGAAACCTCACTAAACGATACAAATTTGTAGAAAAGGTAGTAATCTATTAGCATGCTGAAAAGCTAAGCAGTTACTGCAAAGGTTCAGATTTTGAGTTTTGGCAGTTGGAGTCGGCAGTGTAGTAGCATGTCCCGGTCAGTCTGCAGAACGTGGCAGATTTCGACGAGATCTCGTTGGGGCAGCCTCGGGGCAGACCTACTATCGATTTGGGACAGCTTTCGGTCGATCTTGGGGCAGGAACTAGTACTCGGGGCAGCAGTCGGTCCGGGTAGGTAATCACCGAGGGAAGAAGAAAACATAATGAAAAGAAACAACAATCATTAGTTAAAGTTGCGCTGTAAGTCTTATTGTCGCAAAAGCGTCTTATTTGTCATCGAGAGAAATAGGGATGAAAAGATACAAAATAAAGGAAATTTGTAATAGACGTAAAGTTCTTGGAAGTGAATACAAGAATCAGGCAACGGGCGCATTTCTAAAGCTAAATTTATATTTTTTCTAAATTTTTAATCTAAACCTAGTTCTAGTTACAAAAAAATCTCACAACTCAAAATATAATTTCCCTGTAAGTAGTGTTTTGCATTTCCTCTGCTATGTTTTCATCACCAAAGGCAGGCAACACCACAGAGTTATATTCAAATGCCATCGCCGCCAAGGCCCTAAAAGATAGCCGCAATGTCTCTATCGCTTTGGATCGCCGCCAACTCAGGCACGCAAATGGAGCGGTCCACAGGAATTCATTGAGGTGAGTTTGTTTTTTTTGGTGTCGTCTCGTGCAAACTTTCCGAAAGATACTTGCGATTCTTGGCGCTGCTGCAACATCGGGAGGCGAAGCTTCAGGATTTCAGGCGGGGGAGAAGGAGGGACAAGATGGATTTTGCGGTTAGTACCCGCAATGGATTTTGTATTACCAAAACTCCCAATTTTCGGGCTGGGGAACCTGGCCCCTTCCCCCGTGGTGCCGGCTTCCATCTAAGCGTGGGTCCATGAATGAATGTTGAGGTCAATGGTCCGCCTATGATGGGAAGTGACAGTTACAGTGCAGTCGGGAAGTATCTTGAGTCGGGAATGCTTCTGGGGGTGCACAATAGCGTGGAATGCCCAAACGTCAGGATGCAATTTAAATTCTAATTAGCTATGTGCAGTTATTAGTTGTTGTTATTAGTTGGGTCTCTCGATGTTATTGGTTGGGTCTCATGATTATCGATCCCGATTTGGGTCTCGATAGCATGGGACCCAAGATGGAAAATATCACCCCGGCCAACCTCGGCGATGACATACGATGTCACTTGCGGCAGAGATGGCTGCCTAGCTGCATTGCGAAGTTGGCCTTCTCTGAGGGCGCGCTCAGTGACAATGCCAACTTTTAGGGCCCCCTCCGAAGGCATGAGGAGACCCCCGTTGTTTCTTCTACGGATGAGTCCGTAACTCTCTGCGAAATCCCGGGGGGGCTCCTCTGCAGTTAGTGCATTGCCGCACACTTCGCAGGTGGTGATTTTAAGCAAGGCCCTGACTGCCCATCCCGTTATATACGGGACGGCCAGCATGATCACGGGGCTATTCAAAACTGAAGCTGCACCTGCCCGGTAATTGTGGTCATGCTGGAGGCCGAGCATACCCACCAAATCCTGCGACGTCTCGAATGGTGGCTGAGTCAGCAGGGATGGTGAGAAGACCGGTATCTTCCGAGGCGGGCAGCACATTACCATTACCGCCAGGCCCGACGCCCGCGGGCCGGAGCAGCTGCCGGATGGCCTTCCGGAATTGTGTTGTGGTGGGGTTATTATTCCATCCTCCTGAAAGCATGTTAGAAATATGTCTCAATTGATGTCCAAGCGTGGTTGAATCGGCTGATTAAAAAACTATTATACATCTGAGCACAAGCATCTGAACCCTTTAGCATGTTCAATGCTGGTATGCTGAAGCCAGCCGTGTCTTCATAAGATGCTAGCCACCTGTAAATGGTTGTATATTGTTTTAAACGGTATAACTTAAAAAAACGCTACGACTTGGAAAATTATGCTCAGCCATGAAAACAGCATGCAATAAATGTAATTTGATTTACATGATTTGGCTCCGTACGCCTTTTACTTTATTGTACCAGGGAAACCAGGGCCTCGTCTAACAAAATTTGACTGGGGGCCGGTCTCCGAAGTGAATGATATTTACCAATATCCCGTATGTGCATTTTATGCAGGGGCGAAACCAGTATTTCGCTCAGGGGAAGGGGCCAGCGCCCCAAAGGGACCCCTGCGACAGCGTCAAAAGTACCCCAAAAATATAGCTGAGGAAAAAAACTTGGGGCGCAGTTGCGTTAGCTAATCTAAAAACTTGCTTTAAGCCAGAACAGAACTAAAATATCTCAACTATGCCATGACAAGCCATTTGATAACCTTGCACATTGCTTAAGAACCAGCCTCGACATTTGGTTGGAGCGCGGCACGTGTCCTCAGGGGGCCCTTCGGGCCCTCAGGGGGCAGCTGCAGTGTCCCAAAACCTGGGGTGCTGGGTGCAGAACGACACCCAGTCAAGCAGAATTTTCTACTCACTTTTATATTCTTTTTGCTGAATTTTCCACTCACTTCCAACAATACTACGTACTACTATTGAATTTTACTCAACAATACTTACTACAAAGGCCAGTTCCATTGCCTCCTCTACCAACGTCCACTGGAAAAAGAGAGCAGTAGAATCGACTAGAATATTGCCAAATTAACTCGGCTTTTATGGGCTTTTTTCAGGGCATATTTTAAAGAATTGAGACTGGTGGGCATTCGGCTGAAAAGGGCACGAATTCTCACCAAAAGGGCACTCCTAGAGCATCAAATGACGGGTGACTGGTGGGCACTGGTCCGTTTAGGGCCGTTCACTGGTGGGCATAGCACGGGTGACTGGTGGGCATTTTTTATAAATTTTAAACTACAAATTTTCCAGTTGTAAATTTGGAACATGTATGTTAATATCTTGATTGAAGGTCGCACCACTCCCCGCTCCATTTATTCTAAAGTTGTTTGCTGAGTATTTCCCCAAGTCTCTCCCGAAAAGAATAGTAGAACTAGTAACATTCGAGAGAAACTTGGGTACTTTTAAAGTTGGTATTAGTGGATTAAAGTTTTTCAGGGTTAAATAAGAAACTCATAAAAAATTGGTCAGTCAATGGCTATGAGAAAACTAGGCAGCGATATGAAAAAGAATCACAAAAAAGAAAGTACTTGATAGCTTGATTTTTTACCTGAATCCATTTACTATTGATTCCCCTCCTGGGATCGATATTGGTTCCTAAAATGTTTTCTGATAATTTTCTTTAATGTATATTTCTGCAATGGAACATCATCAAGATTTGGAAACATCGGACATATTATCTGGTTCCACGCTGTTGGAGCTGAACATGATATTGAAAATGATCTGTAGTTCGTTGTTGCTAAAGGAACATGAAAATGTTGTACTAGGCGAGTGTTTGCAGGACGATGATATTGAAAGAGTGATGAGATGGCAAATGGTAGTGATTGACTTAAAAATTTTGATAGAATTATAATTTTCTATTCAGTAATAATATCATTGAGTTTTAACAAGTTCAGTTCAACAAAAAGTCCATTTGTTGGAAGGTAAAAGGTTTCTTCATAATTATTCGAACTGCCCTTTTTTGAAGTTTCATTAGCTTATCTAAATGCGTTTGATAATTGCTTCCCCATACATCTGCGCAGTAATTGAAGTATGGTAGCACAAGAGTGTTATATAGACAGATAAGTTCTCGTGATTCTAAATAATATTTTGCTCTACTCATTACTCCCAGATTTCTACTAATCAGAGCTGCCATGTTGGCCACATGAGCATCCCATTTCAAATTTTCATCTACCAGGACACCTAAATACTTAACCACTTTTTATTTTCCTATTTCGACTCCATTCAGATTTATTTTTATGTCAGTAAAGTCGCTTTTAGAATAAATTTGGTAGTGTGATTTCTCGGCGTTAAGCGATAGACGGTTTGATTGAAACCACTGCGTCACTTTTGGTAGAAGAGTGTTTATTTTTTGTTGCAAAAGGTTTTGATTTTCCGCTGTTACTACAATGGCTGTATCGTCGGCAAAATGATAAAAAACGGCCTGTTCCGAAACACGATATAAATCATTCACATATAGAATAAACAAAAGTGGGCCCAATATCGAGCCCTGTGGTACTCCCGTGGTGACTATTTTTCGATCTGAGAATATATCTTTAAATTTAGTCAATTGACACCTATTTTCAGGTATGAACACACAATGTCATAAAGTTTTCCACGAACTCCAAGAAAGTGTAATTTTTCTAAAAGTATTTTGAAACTAACAGTATCAAATGCTTTTTTTAGATCTAGAAAAATTCCACAAAAAATCTCACCTCTTTCTAAACATTCCGTAACAGTGTCATATAAATGGGCAATTGGCATGTAGGAGCTATGTAGCTTACGAAATCCAAATTGTAATTTGTAAAGAATGTTGTTTGCGTCTAAATATTCAACTATGTATTGATGTAATATCTTCTCCAGAATTTTAGAGAAGATTGGAAGTAAAGGTATAGGTCGATAATTGTTGAACCTATCCTTGTCTCCAGATTTATGAATCGGAATAATCACCGCAATCTTTAGCAAATCTGGAAATATTCCAGTTGATAAGCAGAGATTAAAGAAGTGTGCCAAATTACTTAAACAACATTGGTATGTCGATTTTAAGATCCTAGAACTTATCCTATCTATTCCTCCTCCAACAGCATTTAAAGACTTTATTATATTTTCGATTTGCTCATTATTTGTTAAGATATTATTCTGAAATACATCATATGTAGGGGCTGCAAGTAGTCAAGTGCGCTTTTGTCCGAGGGAGGAATCTTTTCCTCTAAAGTGGTTCCAACGGAGCTGAAGAAATCATTAAAACCATTTGCAATCTCCTCGTTATCTGTCAGTGTTCCTTGGCTTGTTTTGAATGTTACCGGATAGTCATTATTTTTGTGTTTCTTATTAATTATTCCATTTAGTAATTTCCATGTTTCTTTTCCATTTCCTTCATTTGCATCAAAAGAGTCTCTATAATATTTTCTCTTTGCTTCTCTTGTAATTCCTGTCAGATCGTTACGGTATCTTTTATATGATTCTTCTAGCTGTTCTAGTTCTGGGTCATTCTGATTTTTAAGCTTTTTTGAAATATACTTTTTGAACATTTTGTTTTTGTGGTTTATGCATGCCAAAATTCTAGGCGATATCCAGGGCTTTATCGCGGTTCTTCTCCTACTTGGTGTAAAGGTTTTCGAAAAATAGTTTATTCCGTTCTGAAATGTATTTATGAGCATTCGACATGCGATATTAGGATCTGTGATTGCATTAAAGTTGTTTAGATTACTAGATATGTATGTTCTCAGTTGGTTAATCTTAGTGTTGTCGAAAACCGTGATACGATTTAGGCATTTGTTTTGTGTGTTTTGAGTGTCTTCCTGAAGAGTCATGAATATAGGTAAATGATCAGAAATGTCATCTAATATTATACCAGATTGATTAACTAAGTTAATATCACTTGTAAAAAAGTTGTCTAAGAGGGAGGGGTCACTCGTGCCAATTCTTGTCGGTTTTGAAATTGTGGGTAGAAAATTGTAGGCAGACATTATATTAAAGAACTTGGAAGACTCCCTATCATTTGGCATTTTCCAAAAGTTAAAGTTGAAGTCCCCTGCCAAAATCTGCAGCTTATTACTTTCCAGTTTATCGAGGAGCTTTTCAACACCTTCCAGGAACACATCGTTATTATAATTTGGGGGTTTATAGACCTCCCCGAAAATAATATTTTGCTGCATGTGTCCAGTTTTTAATGTTACTTCTGCAAATGTTGATTCTGCCAAAATTCCTTCTAGATCATTTCTGTGTTTGCATTCATATTGCCTATTCACGTATATTGCGGTACCACCTCCACCCTGTGTTGAATTTCTACTAGAGGCAAACATGGTATAATTGTCTAACTCGAAATATTTTTCAATTTCCTTTCTAAGCCATGTTTCAGATATGGAAATAATAGACCAATCTATAGCT
This sequence comes from Lepas anatifera, assembly GCA_034440635.1. Lineage (NCBI taxonomy): Eukaryota > Metazoa > Arthropoda > Thecostraca > Lepadidae > Lepas > Lepas anatifera. The sequence continues at coordinate 1,072,087 of JAOTON010000826.1, read as the reverse complement.
GATTTTTGCAAAAGTTGTTTAATTTCGTCAAACTTGTTCTTGACGGACCTAGCATTCAAATGTAGAACTGAAAACCCTGTATGACCTAAAACTGGAATGGGTAGTTCATGATACGTACATCGAGATGATACTCTAATAAAGGCTGAATCTGGATTTACATCATTCTCAAGAAAAGCGAATTCATACGGGTTTCGAGCTTCACATTTCATTTAAGGTGCCGTGATTGTTCAAATTATTCTTCTGAAAATGCAAATTGATCATGCTTTCATATTGCGATAGGATATTTACAGTTTTCATAACAACATCATGGTGGTATCGTGAAAAATCGTAAGGATCAAATTCAAAGCTCACCAGCTTACCATCATCTCCAAATCTTGATCCAGGAAATGCAGACTTTGATGTGTGGAATCCATGTCTACCATTTAGCTTTTCTTCTTTGGGACTTTCTTTGTTTTTTGTCGCTTTGTGGTGATGGTGTTTTCCCAGGTGAGTTTTTATTTTTGGGGTACCGAAAGTATCGCAATGTTCATCAGACCTACCCTTTTCCCGTTCCTCCTCCGCCCCAAACAGTACTTCTGTCTGTGCCTTCACTCCATCTGTTTCCGAATCTACCTTAGTACCACATGCATGTCCAGCCTCGCCTTGTAACACCTCATCTGCCCCACCTTCCCCAGAGCTCCCGTGTTTGTTCCCCTGTGTTTCTCCTGTTTGTGTACTTTTTTCCCCATCGGCTTTACATTGGCTAGCAGTCTCCCGCTCTCCATTCGCCATGTTTGCGTTCCTAAGTCCATGCACTTCCTCCTTCGCTCCCTCCCCTGCTTCTGCTGGTACTGTTGCATGTGACCTCTTAGCTTTGTTATAATTTTGCCCCTCCCCATTCCTGGTGTCATTTTCCGATGTGACCACGGTGTTGGATGGGGGACTGCTGGGTTCACGTGAGGAATGCACAGTCCCAACTTTTACTGCTTCGCTGTAGGCCCTCGGTTGTGCAGCGATTTTGTCCCGAATGTCATCAGCATTCCAGTCAGGCTTCAGTAGCATGGGAGGGAGGTCTTTCCCGCTCTTTATGTATACTTGTCCCTGTTGGGTCCAGTATGAGGTGATGATTTTTTCCTTTTTTAGAGCTACACACTTTTCCACTAACTTGGCCTTTGAAATTGTCAGAGACTCGTGAATGTATAGTCCTCTCTTGGTTTTGTCTTTCGGAACTCTTTTGCTGTAGATAGTGTTTCTAATTTCTTTGTTGTTGAATCTGATGATGATAGACTTTCCAAATTTCAACCAATGAGCCGTGTTTATGTGCCAATTTTCCAATTTTACTCCTGTGTGAAAGTATATCAGTCGTGCCACCTCACTTCTCAAACTAGCCCCGGGACGCAGGGCAAGAGCTCCCCCTTAGGATGAGGCAATCCTGGCGGCTGTAGGCCTCAGCATCCTCTGCCATTTGCATGGCCACTACAACCTTGGCTTCCAGTTGCATTATATGAGCCCTCTGTTCCTCAACCAGTCTTTTTAGCACAATCAAATCACCCTTGTCTGAATTTTGCCCACCACTTTGTTGCTTAAAATATGCCCTGGCTTCTTTCGCTTTTCTGGAAGAAAATCTGGCGATTTCTATTTTTCTGGCCCATTATACCTGGGATCCTTATCTCCACCGATTTCAGTGGAACAACTGAATCGAAACTCTGGCGCGGGCAAGACGCTCAGTGCCCCCCGCCCCACCGGAGAAAGTTCCAATGGGTGAACACCGCCACTAAATTCCACCACTCACAAAATTGGTGAGTGGAAAATTAGACACCCTAGCCTTGTGTTGCCAAAAAAATGAACTGACTGCTTTGAATGATACATTTCTGGAAAACATTTTATCTGTGCACATGATTTCTAGGCTTACGTCCTTGAAAAATTGTTTTTGCATTTCTGGTACCGAGAATAGTGAAAAAACCCTTTTTGATCATATTGTTGTTAAAAGCAATTATCTTGAAATTTTTATGCTAAGCAGCATATTTTTTTGACATTGTATGGTAGAAAATTGACCATTTATTGCAAAGAAAATATTTTGTATCCATATCAGCCCTTCATTGCTGCGTCCACGCCCTGTGACACCCAAATGCACTCACGACACCCTACGACACCCTAGGCATAAATACGCTGATATTTAAGTTGAACTGAAAGTGTACGGTACTTGAATACATTGAAACTCTACGTTTTCATTAAATGATTTTTTGGGCAACAAGAATGCATCCAGTTACCCTTGAAACATCGGCACTTTTTTGTATGGCTGGTCTACGGCGTGGACTTACCAAATCGCCGTCTTTACATCTAGTAAATAAAAGCGGCATCTTCAGGCTTTTTGAAAGCCCGCTTTCTTATTCGTTATCGACAAAACATTATTAGTCTTCCTCTTGGGGTGCTTTTAGTTGTATAGTTTTCTAGTCTATAAGGATTTAGAAAATTAATTTAGAACAATTTTTGAAATGCAAATTATGTGGCTCATGCGACCAGCAAGCGGCAGGCGATCAGAAATTTAAAGTAGTAGTCGCTCTGACGCTGTCGCAACCCGCTGAGCCTGGCTGATTGTAGACGAAAGGAAGAAACAACAGAAAGAAGGCTGTAGTTTCGATTAGATTGATAGAAAGCAGCATATTCATATGGAGGTGAGTGGATATGTGAAGAAGAGCAGGGTAATTGACAGGTAAAGAAAAGAAACTTTTAGCAAGAGTCTGGAAGAGTTTATTGCCATGAAAGAAAGTTTGTAGTTTTGTCTGGGTTAGTTAAGTGTAAACCAAGGCTCTACTGGGCCCTAGCATAGGTGTATGCGGGGTGCAGAGATTGAGGTCAGGAGTGGCCTCCAAAATTCCAATAACTATAGGTATAGGAGGGGCGTTGTCCCGGACAGAAAAACTGTACAGTGTGTGGTTAGATAATTAATTTTGACACTAGGTATTGCATGAAAAAAATCCCTTTTCATTTTTCACCACCTGCCGGTCTCGGAGCACCCCTCTGCAGAGTTGGTCTAAGGTGGCCCCCGATATTTCGTCTCAGGGGCCCTCAGGGTCCCAGGAGCTGGTCGTGTGGGAGAGGAGAGGAGGGGAACAAGAGTTGCTCTAGGGAAGCCCCCAAGAGTTTATCTTCATCCCACAAATGTTATTCTTTGTGGCTCCCAGAGTTCTTTCCCCGAGGGCTTGTCTCAGAGGCCCCCAAAAAGTTTTTTATTTGTGGCAATTCACCAATTCCTTAAAAAATTGGAGACTGCATCAGGAATTTCAGTTGGTAAATATTTACCTGCTTAACCCAAATTTTTCACATGGTAATGGTCAAACAATGCAGCTTGGGGACGATTTAAAATATTTACTTTGAGAAAATTAAAGGAAATATCCATCCCTCAGTTCAAACAAGGGCTCTGATAGTTTACCACATGAGTACCCAAATTGGAAATTTTTTTCTCCGCCATACATTTTGAGGGGAATTTTCCACTCACTCGCCATACATTCCGAGCTAAATTTTCCACTCGACACCCTAGCGCAAAACCTATTTTGGGTCACTGGGCAGCTGTCCCTGCTACGCCCCTGCCCTGCCCACCCTTGGCTACGCCCCTGCGCAGAAACTCACCAACTGCACAAACAACCGTTTCCATTGTGATGAGACTCGGGCGGTCTCTTCCGGAAAACAATGCACGACCCAATTAACACGCGCATTGACGGGGGAGTACCCGCCTTCTTACAACTTCTGTGAAAATTTTAAGGTTAGGTCATCTCAGGTCAGGTCACTAGTACAGGTCAAGTGACCTGACCTCAAAGATTAAGATGGCATAAGTCGGAGCAGGGTGAACTTATCCGATTGAAACTCATATCACATAATGGACCCACCGAGTTCTCTAAAATGTGTTCCGGTATTTTCGATATCGATGACCTAAGGTCAGGTACGAGGCATGACCTCTCCGTTGGAAATACATGGGAGAAATGGTTTTTACTGAATATTTAAGTAACGGATGGTGATAAAGCGTTTATATTAGCTGCACTAGACTCGCTGTGACTTTGCAGTTCTAATTATATGCAATTTATATAATTTGACCCTGACCTGACCTCAGGTCGGGTCAAATCCTTGATTTGACTTAGCGAGGTCAAATTATATATCATTCGATTGGGCTTGCTGCAGGATTCGTATAGTTCAAGTCGTTTTGCTCTGTCTTTACCTGTTCAGATGTAATGGCCGAAAAAACTTAATTTACATGTTATCCCTATGACGGCACGTTTTGAGCTCTCGTGACCTTAAATGTGACCTGACAAAAAATGGTTAAAATATTTTCGATGGATAAGTGGATGGGCTACCCAACGCCGTTTACCGTTTTTCGCCACCTACCGTGGTTCTCGAGATCTTGGGGGGGGCGCCCCCGTTAAAGCGAAGGTGGCTCAGAGTTCATACGGAAAAATACGTAGGAAAATGTCCGTAGGGTACAAAGTCCGTATACTAAAAGGAAGTTGCAAAAAGTACGTACGGAAAAGTACGCAAATGAATGCAAGTATGACATTATGTTCTCATGCCAATAATACCTAGAAAAAGTACGTAAGAAAATGTCCGTAAGGTATGTAGTACGTATGTCACAACTACGTAAGACAAAGTAGGTATGCAGAAGTACGTAAAGAAATTAACATAGGTTATAAAGTCCGTTCAGGTCAACAAACCACATACAATCCCTGGCGGTTTCTGATCCACATACCTGGATACTCGCCGGGAAGTCAAAGACTCCTGGTACAGCGCCGATCTTGAGGATTTTGCTTGAGCCAAAGCGAAGTACATCCTCTGGCAAGAAATGTTTGGAACATAGCCGGGATGATGCAGTGGGTCGCCAAAGGTTACCGCGTTCATTGCGGCGACGGACAGCCCCTCATTCCTACAGTTGTGCCCCCTGGGATTAGACTAGCCCCGTGACCCCCGAGGCGATGGGAATTAGCCTTGTGTTCTCATTCTCTGTCTATTCAAGACCAGTTCAGGGTGCCCCTATGGTGTGGATCAGAGCCCCTCAGAGCAGCTCATGCTCGGCCCAGGACTAGACTAGCTCAGTGGCCCCAAAGATGGGGGGTCATCAGACTAGCTCAATGGGCTGCAGATAGGCTCATAGGACCTTGCACCATATTAGCTCAGGGGGCACCAGACTAGCTCAGAGGGCATCAGATGGGCTCAGGAGGCACAATGATGACACATGAAGCACCAGATCAACTCAGGGGGCATTAGTTTAGCTCAGGGTCAATATACCTGCTCAGGGGGCACCAGATCGATCAGCTCGGGGCCCAGACAAGCTCCTAGTCCCCAGACCAGAGCAGGGGTCTAGATCAGCTCAGGGAGCACCATATCAGCTCAGAGAGAGTTCAAGGGATCAGCTCAGTGGTCCCCGACCAGCTCGGGCACAGATCAACTTGAAGGTACTAGATCAAGTCAGGAGGCATTTAATCAGCCCAGGAACCCCATACCAGCTCAGAGGCCTTCATCAGCCTCAGTGAGCACAACTCAGCTCAGGGCCCCAGAGCTGCTGAGGAAATAACATCAACTCAGGAGGCCCAGATTAGCTTGAAAGGCACCATATTGGCTCAGGGGCACCAAACTAGCTCAGGGGGCACTAGACGAGCTCAGAGGGCATGAGATGGGCTCAGGAGGAAAAAGGTTGGCTCAGAAGGCACCAGATCGACTCAAGGGGCATTACTTTAGCTCAGGGGAAACATATCTGCTCAGGGAGAACCAGATTGATCAGCCCGGGAGCCCAGATCAGCTCCTAGCCCCCAGACCAAAGCAGAGGCATAGATCAGCTCAGAGAACACAAGATCAGCTCAGGGTGCACCAGACCAGCTCAGGGGGCACCAGATCATCTAAGGAGACATCAATAACCAGCTCAGGGGGCACCTGATCAGCTCAAGAGGCACCATATTGGCTCAGGGGACAGTATATTAACTCTGCGAGGCATGTGATCAGCTCAGGGGCTCAGATCAGCTCAAGGGGCACTAAAACAGCTAATAGGGCACCAGGCGAGCTCGGAGGCATCAAACTAACTCAGAGAACAATAGCTAGGTCCAAGAGGCACAATTATTTGCTCAAGGGGCACCAGATTGACTCAACGGGCACCAGATCAGCTTAGAGGGCAAGTGATCAGCTCAAGTGGCCAGGACCAGCTCAGTGGGCACCAGATGAGCTCAAGGGGCACCAGACTAGCTCCGCCGGTACGATTATTGGCGACGATGAGGCATTAGCTGGTCAGTGATGAGGCATTAGTGGTCACGGATTACGTACCCATAATTTCCGGGGCGTTTGGAAAGGCGACAGAATGCCCTAGCTGACCAAAAAAGGTATTAAATTGTAAAACAATAGTTTTATACGCTAAATGTGATCTAATGGCATCTAGGTTCGACGGCGTAGGGCAATAAATTTCGAGTTGCATAGCCCAAACGGGGTACACCGCCTAGCGATCAAAGGACACTCCGGCACCGATGAGGGGCGGGGGGGGTACGTGACCTCCTCGCTGCGCCCCTGTCCACGATCGAAGTGTATCAGTTTTGTGGGGTTTAATTTTACCAGTATGGTAGAGGGGATGGAGATCGAAATGAAAGCAAAGGACGTAAAGGGAATGTGGCACCTTTATGACTTGTTTTTAACTGAGATTGCTAAGTTGTATAGCATGCCGGAAATCCCGGTACTCTCTGTATCATTTGTCTTGAAACTCATCATCAGTTCAGGTCATCATCATCATTGTTACATCATCACTAAATAATCATCCGCAGGCAGATATTTATTTCGTTTCCCAGGGGAGCATTTAAAAAAATCAAAACATTGAGCTTATTGTACATTTTTCAGAGAAATAATGGACCCTTCCATGGTTTTCGGCTAAAGGTTCCTCTAATTACACTAAAATTTCAGGATTCAACCAAGGTGCCACATTCCCTTTAAAGGGAATGTGGCACCGTGGTCGAATCCTGGAATTCATTGTAATTAGGGGTACTTTTCGCCGAAAATAATCGAAGTGACCATAGTTATATTATTAGTAGTAGTTATAAACTACGGGTGGCACGAATCAGGGCGGAAGAGATAAGCTGGAACAGGGACGGCGGACTCGGGGGGGGTGGGGGGCAGGGCGTGCAATTGCACACCCTGAAAAAAATGAGGGCGTGCAAAAGTATATTTTTGCACTCCCGGTTTTGGCTTCGTCCGGAGAAGCGCCCCGGATTTGGGTGGCGCCCCCGGACGGCCAAGAAAACATCAGACCGAAACACCGCCCACCTGAAGAGGAAGGGCCCTCTTGGAAAAATAAAAACAGTTTCAAATATGAATGGTGCCTCCTTTCATCAAAGCCATCCCATGGAGAGCAAATTGACTCAATTTATCGACTCAACGCAGGAAATGATGTCGGCCGCCCCCGAGTGCGCGCCCCTAGGGAGCCAAAAGTGCCCCCCTGGGGATGGAGGCGCCCTCCTTCCCCTGAAAAGGAAGGCGCCGCCCCCGAAATCTTGTACAACCGCCCGAAAATGGATTCCACCGTCCCCGAGCTAGGGGCGGCAGTCATGAACCCAGTGCGGCACAAATTAGAGCGGAAGGGATAAGTCAGGGATGACGCTCATTAGCCGAGGCGATAGTGATGAGCTGGGGGCAGCATGAAACAGGGTGGCAGTGATAAGCTGGGGATAGTACTGGTGAGCTACTGGCAGCAGATATGAGCGGGGTGCTGTTTGAATCAGAGCAGCAGTAATAAGTCAGGGTTGGCAAGAATCAGGGTGGCAGTGATAGGTGGGAGGCGTCAGTGATGATCCATGGCGGCATAAACCAGGGTGGTAGTGATGAACCGGGGGCGACATGATCACAGTGGTAAGAAGGAGGTGGCATGAATCAGGGCAAAAATGCTGAGCCGAGGGGCGACACATGTATTGGGGGTGCTCGCATTGTGATTAGGGGTGCTCGGACACCCCAAATAGATAATAAATTCAGCCCTGGCTGCTACTAAAAGAGTAAAAGCACGGCAGCAGCAGTCTACCATTAACTCGGCTCGGAGAATTCCTCCAATGGACAAACAGATAACGATGATACGATTGTGGGCTGCTGTTTGCTTTCTGGAAGGGTGTTTTCTGTAAAAAAAACTGTGCGGAAACTGTGCGGACAGCAGGGCCTAAGTTTGACCAGCTTTGGGGGCCATGGCCGGACCGGTCTCCTCGGCAGTGATAAACCAGGGGCGGCAGTGATCAGCCGGGGGCGGCAGTGAAGATTCGAGGGAGGAAGTATCTAACTAGAGGCCGCTCATATATGGGTTAATAAAAAACAGGGACAACATTGATCAGCCAGGGGCGGTGTGAATCAAGGCAGCAATGATTAATCTAGGCGGCAGTTATGAACCAGGGAGACAGTGATCAGCCAAGGGGCGGCAGTGATGAACCAGTGGCGGCAGCGATGAGTCGGAGCGGCGCGCATTTGGGTCAAAATATGCCAGGGAGAGCAATGAGCTAGAGACAGCATGAATTAGGGCGGCAGTGATAAACCAGGGGCGGCAGTGATCAGCCGTGAGACGATCCATCATCATATTTGAGGTTTTAGAGCGCGCCGACATCTAGGGTCATACGGCGCCCGTAACACTAACAAAATACGCAAATAGAAGATTTCCGCACGAATTTAAACAAGTCAGGTGATAAAACAGGTCAGGTTGTGAAAGTTGTATCAGATTACATAAAACACATAAAAGATTAAATGAAATACAAATACTGAAAAATGACACTGACAATTTCACACCGTATACTAAAGTCAGAGACTATAGGTAACATGAAACTTGACGTTATGTAAAACCTGAAAGACTCTAGGATGAATATAAGACATTAAAACTAACGCTCCTCAGATATAACATGATGTTAGTGATATCCACAAAAGGATGCTCCCCCAGAACGTTCACCGCCCAGATATCCCCAGGATGCTCAATGCCCCGGGAGACGGCAGTGATGAACCAGGGGCGGCAGTTATCAGTCAAGGGCGGCAGTTATCAGCCAGGGGGCGGCAGTTATCAGTCAGGGGGCGGCAGTGATCAGCCAGGGGCGGCAGTTATCAGCCAAGGGCCGGCAGTTATCAGTCAGGGGCGGCAATGATCAGTCAGGGGGCGGCAGTGATCAGCCAGGGGCGGCAGTGATCAGCCAAGAACGGAAGTTATCGGGCTGGGGGCAGTAGTGATCTGCCAGGGGGCGGCAATTATCTGCCAAGAGCCGACAGTTTTCAGTCAGGGGGCGGCAATGATCAGCCAGTGGGCGGTAGCGGTCAGCCAGGGGCGGCAATAATCAGCGAGGTGGCGGCAGTAGTCAGTCAAAGGCGGCAGTTAGCATCCAAGGGGTGGCAGTTGTCAGTCAAGGGGCGGCAGTGATCAGCCAGGGGCGGCAGTTATCAGCCAAGAGCCGGCAGTTTTCAGTCAGAAGGCGGCAATGATCGGCCCAGGGGGCGGCAGTTATCCGCCAGGGCAGCAATGATCACTCAGAGGGCGGCAGTAATCAGTCAGGGGCGGCAATGATCAGCCGAGGGGCGGCAGTTATCAGTCAGGGGGCGCCAGTGATCAGCCAGGGGGCGGTAGTGATCAGCCAGGGGCGGCAGTTGTCAGTCAGTGGACGGCAGTGGTCTGCCAGGGGCGAAATTGATCAGCCAGGGGCGGCAGTGATCAGCCAGGGGCGGCAGTGATCAGCCAGGGGCGGCAGTGATCAGCCAAGGACGGAAGTTATCAGGCGGGGGGAGGGCGGTAGTGATCTGCCAGGGGGCGGCAGTTATCAGCCAAGAGCCGACAGTTTTCAGTCAGAGGGCGGCAATGATCAGCCAGGGGGCGGCAGCGGTCAGCCAGGGGCAGCAGTAAGCAGCCAATGGGCGGCAATAATCAGCTAGGGGCGGCAGTTAGCAGTCAAGGGGCGGCAGTTATCAGTCAGGGGGCGGCAATGATCAGCCAGCTGATCAGTGATAAACAAAAGGCGTCAGTAACCATCCGGAGGGGGGCGGCAGTGATTAATTGCTGGCGACAGTGATCAGGCGGGGGCAACAGTGATGTGGCGTCATAAATCAGAGGAAATGATAAGTCAGGAGGCATTAATTAGCTGGAGATGGAACCAATCAGAGTAGAAGTAATGAACCCGGGACGGGAAAAACTTGTGCGGGGCGGCACGAATCAGGGTGGCAGTGATGAGATAGGGTGACACTCTTCAGGGTAGCGGTGATAAGCCAGGGGCGGCACATGTATTGGGGGTGCTCAGCACATGATTGGGGAGTGCTCGAATTAGGATTGGGGGTGCTCAGGCACCCCAAAGAGATAGAAAATTACACCCCTGAGCATAGTGTCTATGGAAGAACACATTTTTGCTGCCGGAAAAATTTGGGAGATACCTTTTGAACGTGTTTATTAATTTCCATATTCTCAAGGATCGGTCCCAGTTAAGAGTAAATAAAAGGTGAACATGCAAGTGGTTTGCATGGGGATGGTGTGACAGGGCTGAAAATTATGAAAACTAGTTCTTCATTTAAATTAATTAGTAGAAATCCTGGTTTAGGAGACTCTACTCTGAGCTCAGGGGCACATACCTTTTTATCATCCCTTACCAGAATTCACCAGTATAATAAGCAATTTATATAACCAGGGGTGCCTGGGCATCACAAGCCGTTTTAGAGATTCCTCATTCCTCGTTAGCTCCGTTTCACAAGGGGAGTTTCCATTGTGTTCTTATTCCTCATCTATTCAAGACCAGCTCTGGGGCCCCCAAGTGTGGATCAGAGGCCTCCAGAGCAGCTTCCCCATCCCCCAGTAGTGCCTCCAGGGACTAGACTAGCTCAGTGACCCCGCCCCGAGATGGTGGGATTTGGCCTTGTGTTCTTATTATCTGTCTGTTCAAGACCACCTAAGGGGTCCCTGATGTAGATCAGGGCCCCAGGCAGCTCATGCTTCACCCAGGGACTAGACTAGATCATTGGTCCCAGAGATAAGGTCATCAGACTAGCCCAATGGGCCACAGATAGGCTCATAGGGCCTTCAACCATTTCAAGAAGTCCCAGAACAGTTTAAGGCGACAGATCACCTCAGGGGGCCTCAAGCCAACTTAAGGGGCTCTCGCAAGCTCAGTGCCCAGACCAGCTCGGGGTACCCTCAGAACCTAGATCCGCTCTCGGGCCCCAGATCAGCTCTTGGGGCCCCAGATCAGTTCAGGGGCCTCAAGTCAGGTCAGGGGGCAAGATCAAGTCAGAGGCTCTAATTTAGCTCAGGAATCCCTCACCAGCTCGGGGCCCAAGCAGTTAAAAAGCCCCAGAGCTGTTCAGGGGACACCAGATCGGCCCATAGGGCACCAGATCAGCCCCAGGGACAAACAATCAGATCAGTGGTCCCCGACCAGCTCGGGGCCCAGATCAGCTCGGGAATACCAGATCAAGTCAGAAAGCACTTGATCAGCTCAGGAGCCCCATACCATCTCAGGGGTCCTCATCAACCCCTGTGGGCCCAGCTCAGCTCAGGGCCTGGGAGCTGCTCAGGAAATCACGTAATCAGCCCAGGATGCCCGGGTCGGCTTAGAGGGCACCATATTAGCCATGGGGCACCAGACTAGCTCAGAGGGAATCAGGTGGGCTCAGGAGACACACTGATGACTCAGCAGGCACCAGATCGACTCGGGGGCATTAGTTAAGTTCAAGGGGCAGTATATCTGCTCAGGTTGCACCAGATCGATCAGTGCAGGGGGCAACTTCAAGTCAGGGCCACTAAATCAGCTCAGGGATCCCTCACCAGCTCGGGGCCCAATCAGTTCAAAAGCCCCAGAGCTGCTCAGGGGACACCAGATGCCTATAAGGCACTAGATCAGCTTCGGGGACAGACAATCAGATCAGTGGTCCCCGACCAGCTCAGGAATACCAGATCAAGTCAGAAGGCTCTTAATCAGTTCAGGAGCCCAATACCATCTCAGGAGCCTTCATCAGCCTCTGTGGGCCCAACTCAGTTCAGGGCTTTAGAGCTGCTCATGAAATCACGTAAGGAGGCCCAAATCAGCTTAAAGGGCTCCAGATTAGCTCAGGGGGCACCAGACTAGCTCAGAGGGCATCAGATGGGCTCAGGAGGCACCAGATCGACTCAGGGGCATTATTGCAGCTCAGGTGGCACCAGATCGATCCGCTCGGGGGCCAGATCAGCTCCCAGCCCCCAGACTATGGCTGGAGCCTAAATCAGCCGAGGGAGCAACATAACAGCTCAGCGGACACCAGGTGGGCTCAGGGCCCACCAAACCAGCTCAGGGGAGGGGGCACCAGGCCATCTAAGGAGACATCAATAATCAGCTGTGGGGGGGCACCTAATCAGCTGAAGAGGCACCATATTGACTTAGGAGACAGACATGTTGGCCTGTTGGCTTACCTGCTTTGCAGACCGGGCTGACCCAAGCAGAACGATCTTTTGACTATCTTCCAAGCTGTTTAGTGACTAAACTAAAAGAAAATGTTCATATGTATCAATTGAGGGACAATGTGAAGGATTTTTGGTTCATTCACAGCCATTCTGCCATGATATTCTGAAAAGTTGTAACTGAAAACTTGTCACTGCTCTCTCCTCTATTCATCAACATTATTGGAACTGAATTGTGAGGCTCGTGCCAGCATATAATGATTTATAAAAGTGCAAAAATGGAGGAAATGTCTGACATGAGTGGGCTTATTTCATCCCGATTCTTACAGCTGCCATGTGCATACCTCTATCTAGAATGCCCATTGTTTTTATAAGGTGATGCTGGTCATTACCTGAAGTAAGCTTGCATCATAAGCAAGCCATGTTTCATACTGTGTGTTTTTCAGTATCATTTTCTGCTGAATTATTAGGATAGTTTAGGCTACTGATGCTACATGCACCTTTTAATATGGTTTAGGGTGAAACCAAAACTTTTTACAGGATAAATTGGCTTAAAACATATATTTGAAACAGCTTTAAAGCAAATAAATGTTGTATATAGTCGTTTATGGTTTTTCCATGATACCGTGCCTTCCCGGGCTTCATAATCCATTTCTTCCACAAACCGGGCTTGTGATGGGCTTCTAAAATCAGCAGCAGACCGGGCCCGGGCCCGGGCCTGCAAAATTACCCGAAACTCCCACCTCTAATACCGACATTTGACTTTCCGTAATGTTGTCCAGACAATATAGTCACAGCATTATCCCGTGACCACAAATATATTTTGGCAACATTGATGGACAATGTTGTCACAATATATTCGTAACATTTTCACAACATTGTGACAATGTTACTGTGTTACTAGGGGACCTCTCCATTAGATATACATGGGAAAAATGGTTTTTACTGTATAACTCAGTAACGGATAGTGATAGAGCGTTTATCTTAGCTTCAGTAGACTCGTCATGGCTTTGCGATTCTAATGATATGCATTTTATATAATTTGACCTTGAACTGACCTCAGGTTAGGTCAAATCATTCATTTGACCTAGCAAGGTCAAGTTATATATCATTCGATTTTGCTTACTTCGAGGATTCATACAGTTCAAATCGTTTTGCTGTATCTTTATTTGTTCAGATGTAATGGCCGAAAAACTTAATTTACATGTTATCCCTATGACGGCATGTTTTGACCTCCCGTGACCTTAAATGTGACCTGACAAAAAATTGTTCAAATATGTTCGATGAAGAAGTGGATGGGCTACCCAACGCCGTTTACCGTTTTTCGCTACCTACCATGGTTCTCGAGATCTTAGGGGGGCGTGTTCCCGCCCCCTCGTCAAAGCGAAGGTGGTTCAGACCCCCGTCAATGCGCATGTTTATCTGTGGGCGGTTTGTTCATTCGGATGGATGTTGTGCACCAGCTGTGGGTGCTTTAAAGTGTGGGCGATTTCAGCTTTGGTCATATTTATCTCTCCCTAACAGAGCATTTTGTGGGCTTTTTAACTGTGGGAGAAATTATAATTGGGTGATTGAAGCCGTGGACGATTTTGACTGTGGGCGATCCTGACCGTGGTCGGATGCATTTGTGGGCCTTTCGTTTGTGGGCAATTTTATTTCTCCTCTTTTCTACCCGAGGGCATTTATAGGTCAATTTGCAACCGTGTTATTCTGCCGTGCATAACGCACGCATGCGCAATACGGTTACTTGTGGTTCATGATGCCATACTGCGCATGCGTGCGGCACTATTATGCGTTCTGCCGGCAGAATAACAAGCCTTGTGATTTTGTGCGTGGCCGTTCCTGGCGCGCGTTGTGTTTGTTGTAGCAGGCTGCGTTGTGTTGTTGTGATGATGAGTAGTGTGGGGTGGAGGAGGTGATGATAGCCGTCGAGATGGTGATCCGCAATCGTGGAGAATAATCAGGTAGCGTTGGGAGTAAGAACGTTTGGTGTTAATGTGTTCTTACTATTTTGCAGCCAAAGTATTAAAGATTAAGATTGGAACTCTATACCATTGTCGGTTGTCGCAGCTCAAAGCCTGAATCATTTCAAAAATCGGCTTGACGCTCATTGGGCCACCTTCATGTACCAAGTTCCTGAACTTGTCTGATACCGATGCATCCTATCCTCTTGCCTCAGGAGGACAACTTCTTAGCCACCCTCAGGTCTTTTCCTGAGGAGGA